>CM074972.1:11519028-11534169 GCA_037577455.1 Pangasius macronema
TCTCTCTCTCTCTGTCTCTGTGTCTCTCTCTCTCTGTCTCTCTCTCTCTGTCTCTGTCTCTCCTCTCTCTGTCTCTCCTCTCTCTGTCTCTCTCTCTCTGTCTCTGTGTCTCTCTCTCTCTGTCTCTCTCTCTCTGTCTCTGTCTCTCCTCTCTCTGTCTCTCCTCTCTCTGTCTCTCTCTCTCTGTCTCTGTGTCTCTCTCTCTCTGTCTCTCTCTCTCTGTCTCTGTCTCTCCTCTCTCTGTCTCTCCTCTCTCTGTCTCTCTCTCTCTGTCTCTGTGTCTCTCTCTCTCTGTCTCTCTCTCTCTGTCTCTGTCTCTCCTCTCTCTGTCTCTCTAATAATAACGATAATAATCAACAACTGGTAGCTATTTTCATGCATTTCCAATTACAGGAAATTGTGTAATATCATATGACCTGCACTGACGCCATGAGAATTTTTAGCTATAGCTTAAAATATAGACAGAGATATAATCAGTTATCTCTCTTTTTTCTTTTCATTTTCAGGATATCATCTTGGTGGAACCGCCGTCTCCGCCCCTCTTGCCATCCAGCCCACTCCGCTCCCACAACTCCACAGGAGACCTGAAGTGCCTGGAGTCTGGAGACGAGGGTCAGGAAGGTCCCGATCCCCAGGCTCAGAGCTTCCGGAGGCGAGCGAGTACGATCAGTCACTCTCCGTCCATGAGCGCGAGCAGCCTGAGCGTCCAGAGCGAGCAGGCGGCGTCCGGCAGCAAGCCCAAACTCGTGCGCCATTACTCCGTCAGCACGGACTCGCCTCATCAGAGCAAGTGAGTGTGTCCTGACTCTCAGCGTACCTGTGTACGCTTAAAACAAAACACAACACCATCTGCATTACAGATCCCCTCTGCCCTTTTCACTTCCTGTCTCCTGCACGGCCACTTCCTCTTTTGCAAACAGTCGCTTCCCACTTATTGTTGTTCCGCACTCGCTGCGTTTCTGTTCTCATCTCTCAGTCGCTCATTCTCTCCTTCGTTTTCTTCCCTCCCGCGAACGTTCCACCGCCGTCGTCAGGTCGGCTCACGGCGGCGCCGCCAGCTCCTCCGCCTCTTCCTCCTCCGCCTCTTCCTCCTCCGCCTCTTCCTCCTCCGCTCCTTCCTCCTCCTCACACCTCTCCTTCTCTTCCTCTCCTGCCTATGCGAGACTGATGAAGTCCAGAGCCTT
Source organism: Pangasius macronema (assembly GCA_037577455.1). Lineage (NCBI taxonomy): Eukaryota > Metazoa > Chordata > Actinopteri > Siluriformes > Pangasiidae > Pangasius > Pangasius macronema. The sequence continues at coordinate 11,520,213 of CM074972.1, forward strand.
TGATCAGCTCACAAAACCCCTCAAGAGGTCTGTGTGTGTGTGTGTGTGTGTGTGTGTGTGTGTGTTTTACAGGTAGGTGATACAGACACAATTTTGTATCGTTACATATTGTTAAAACTTTGGAAATGATCTCACAGCTAAAATTAAAATTTAAAAAAGAAAAAGTTGAAATATGTTTCACCTAGAAATTAGATACTGACCTGCGGTGTTTTTTTTGTTTTGTTTTTGACGTTATTTTGGAGAAGTGTCTCAGTAAATATCGAAAGTATCGCAGTAGTGTTATTTAAAAAAGAAAATGAAAAACGAATTTTTCTGAAAAACAGGTTTGAGGATATTTTTGTTTTCCTCCTAAAAGGTTCTTTAATAGATTAAAAAAAAGTACCATTTTCCAAATTGACAGATTTACTATGAAATTTGATTTTATATCACGATAATTTTAACGCATCAGAGAATTGCAGACCCGTAACGCTTTTCCGAGTCTCTGCGTTTTAACGTCCGAGTACGCTAACACGTAATACGCAGCCGACGACACGTGAATCCAGAGCGAGCGACAGTTTTTTGCGTAAGTGTTTTGATCTCTTTGAAGCCCCGCCCCCTTCCTCCATTACACGTTAGCAGTCTCTCCTGTCGATTTTCCGAATTGCGAGATGAGCTGAGGAAGCGTCCTCACTTTCTGTCAGAGGAAACGGAGAATGTTTTGAGTCGATTAACGTGAAATGAGATCTGTCGCTGCACGTTTGAGTAACATTAGCTAGCATTAGACGTGTATGTAGTACATTTATTAAGGATGGTACTGAACATTTCAGCCAAAGGAGGCACGTATTTAGAGATAGAAACTCACTCAGATGTTACTAAAGCAATATTTTAGGATAAGCGCAAACGGCGGCGTTTCCAACATGTACGACTCAAACTCCAGAAACACGTCACGTCCTTGTCTAAGATATCGTCCTGGGTAAAGTCGACTGGTCGTCAGAAATCCTCTGCTTTTGGGGAAAAGAAAAATCTATTTGCTTCTCTGTATTTATCTCCCTCGCTAAGCTCCTGTCAGGTTTGTTTAGATGCGACGGAGGCGTGGCGTGGCGTGGCGTGGCGTGGCGTGGTGAAGGCTATTGGCTGACGTGTAAATCACGCCAAGCACGTCGACATGATGTCAGTCTGACTTCCTGTTTCAGAAGGAAGTACATCAACATAAGAAGCCATTTAGTTTCCTCTCTCTATAAGCCGGTTTAATCTCATGCATTCAGATTCTAGTCTTTGTATCAGCTCCAGTATTAACACTGCTTTGCAAAAGTATTCACCCCCCACCACACATTCTGGGAAAACCTAAATGGGAGTGAATACTTTTGCACCGCTCTGTATCTCTCTGTCCTCTCTCTCCTCTCTCTCATTCCTCTCTTTCACCATCTCCCCTATCTCTCTTTCTCTCTCTCTCTCTCTCTCTCTCTCTCTCAGTGGATTAAGGGCCAGACTGTCTTCTTCTTCTTCTGTTCCAAACTTCTTAAAGTTTCTGGCCCCTGTAGAGGAGCACGATGACTCCTGCCTCTCCTCGAAACACAGGTGCTTCCTTTCTCTCTCTCTCTCTCTCTCTCTCTCTCTCTCTCTCTCTCTCTGTCTCTCTGTCTTTCTGTCCCCCCGCCCCTTTCTTCTTCCATCCCATCTTATCATACTCCTACTGCCCTGTTTTGGATCACCCCAAGTCCTTAATTTTTTTTTTTTAATTGTTAAACTGTTAAATTTACCGTGTTGTTCATATTTATATGATTACTCTAACCCTAGACGTGTCCCTCACGCCTTCGTGCTTTTTCCCTGAGCCCGTTCTTTCTCTCTTTCCCTCCTCCTCTCATGCACGAATCTGAAGTTGCTTTACAGGCCTCGGTTTCAGATTCAGTTGGTGAGATGCAAATTCAACATAACTGCATTCAAATTCGTGTGTGTGTGTGTGTGTGTGTGTGTGTGTGTGTTCATATCCAAACTTTGATGCCATATGCACACACACTTGTGTGTGTTGGAGATATGGGACACCACTAGAGGGTGCTGTTTGATAGCTGAATTTGACGTAAGTGTAAAAGATGTAAAGGTTTAATTCAGAGTGGGGAAAAAAACATCAGTGTGCTGCTGAAATCTTACAAATAATTTTTTTTAAACACACACACACGCTCGTCACGTTAATGCCCAACGTGTTTTGTGTGTGTGTGTGTGTGCGCAGAGACGTAGCGGCCTTGTCCAGCCCCGTGGTGGGACAAGACAGTCCACTCCGTCACCGCAGACACTCCTGGAGACAGCAGATCTTCCTCAGAGTGGCTACACCACAGAAAGGCTCCGATACAGCAGGTAACACACACACACACACACACACACACACACACACACGCAGGTGAACATATAAATTTTCCTACTCTGAAAATCAGGAAGGTCGTTATCATGGGCATGGATGATGTGTGTGATGTTTAGTGGGTCACATGTTCAGTGAGCGCTCGCGCCCTGTGGAGGGGGCGGAGTCATCCTGGACGAGACCACGCCCATCCGCAGAGAACAGTTTCATCATAGGTTAAAGAACACTGTGTTGACATTCTGTGACGCTTCTCTGTACGTCGAGGCAAAGCATGGCAACAAAATAAAAAATGAAGTTACAGTTTGACCTCTGACACCGGAGACTCCTTCCACGAATGCGAAATAAACGTCTCGTCACAGTAGAGAAGTTCCACGTGAGTGACGTGTTGCTATAGAAACCGTCACGTATCAGAACGAGCGCATTAATATAAACTCGCTGCGCTACTGTTAGGGGGAAAAGAATCAGCACACCTTCCCGACCAATCAGAATCGAGTATTGATATTTACTCTGACGTCAGCGGGAAAAAAAACGTTTCCACAGCTCGAGTCTCAGGGACGAGGGACGAGGGACGAGGCATGAGGTAGTCTGTTTGCAGAAGGGCTGGTAGCTGGAAAAGCACGTAGCGAAACGCGGGCGTTGTTTGCTCAGAGGCGTGGCCGAAGCCGAGCGGATTCCGTTATCGGACGATTTGTTTGAAGTGTCGGAGACCCGAGTCAGACATCACTTGAGTACACACGTCGTTCCAGCAGCCTCACGTCAGCAGCTAAGCCTTTAATCCCGTTAAACACTGCGTTACAACTCGGGTTTAAAAGATTAACCGAAGTCTTTCCTTTTGGCATTTTGCTCTGTTTTCATTTCATACCATTCCGCTGACCTGATACTGACACACTGTGCGTACATACGTGTGTACGTGTGTACGTGTGTACGTGTGTATGCACCCCTGTTTTCCAGGCGCATTTGCTAAGGGTTGGGTTTTTATCTGGAACAGCGATGTGTCAGACATGTTGAAAAGGTTCAGTTACACACGACAAACATGAAGCTAATTCCTCGAAAATCGAACACCTCCGTCCTCCAGTACTGAGGAATTTCAGCCGCACCTCAGTCAGCGTTTAAATAAATATTACTTTTCCATGGAAAAAAAAAAAAAAGCAGCTCACGTGACACACGGCGACGTAACAGTCGTGTCTAGTCTCAGCTAGCTAACTATCTTAACCTGCTCTCGGGACGGGGTTTATGATGATCAGCGATGCAGGTGAAGTGAAGAGACGGTATTGTTTCTGTGCTGCGTTGTGAGTGTCGTTAAAGCCAAGATGGCTGAGCACTCCCTACGCTAACGTCGCTAACCGCGCGCCACGGCGCTGCCGCATTCTCGATTCTGATTGGTCAGATGGTGTTGAAGGTATGTTATCGTTTCTATAGCAACAACCTACAAGTGGACGCTCTTCATAAACGGATTTTTTAAAAAGAAAAAAACAAGTGTGCAATCGTTGTTATGGTATTGTGTGTGTGTGTGTGTGTGTGTGTGTGTGGGGAGATGTTTTTTAACATTTATGGAAGGAGTCTCCAGTGTCAGAGGTAAAGCTGTAACTGACATCTGCGAAAAAAGAGAGAACGACTGTAAAAATGTAACTATAAACGGATAAAAATGATGCCGTGTTCTGTAAACTGTAACCTCCTCGTGGTGTAGGAGGAATAAAACACTTCGGGACGTGCAGTTATAGGAGAATAATCAGCTACAGGGCGGTGACCGTAGCGTAACGCTTCATATCGCGGCGCCGTCACACGACCACACTGGTGATCGTTGTCCTGTAACGGCACTCCACGTCTCCGAGCGCGAGCGTCCACGAGCGTCCACGAGCGCGTCAGGGTTCTAGAACGTTCTTCAGACGCACAGCGAGTCGGGTCTATGGATGAACCGCCCCTTTGATCTTCCTTTGATCTTGGGCGGATCAAAAGGATCTGGTCAGATAGCCATGAAATTTCTTTCATCGTGCCTCAGTGTACTTGCTACAAACTATACCTCTCCCCCATAACTACACAGATCCTTCCGCCGCGAAATCTCCGCTCCGGCGCCGCTCACGCGCTGACGTCTCGCGGAACCGAAAGCGAGAATATCAAGCGGGAGCGTCTGGGTCGTCACTGATCCATCATTTGTGTCAAAAGGAAGCGATTTTGAAAAATCAAGAGCCGTTTGTGGAGACATTCTCCCAGATGATGCAAACTGCGTGGAACAAAGAACGTGTATTTCTGAAACTGCCCGAAGCGCAAGTGTGTGTGTGTGTGTGTGTGTGTGTGTGTGTGTGTGTGTGTGTGTGCGCACACGTGTGTGTGAGTCAGTACTACGTTTTCCAGGGTGTCATGATGAATTATGTTGTTCTTGTACCAAAAAAAACATTGATTAACTTTACAGTGAGTTGTGTAACTGTTGTAGCGATAGTGCGGATAGCAACTCCATTAAAGCCTGACGCCGTTTTGTTCGAACGGACGACAGCGAGACTCCTGTTCTCTACTTCCCGTTGACTGCTGTTGAGCCTCGTGAATATTCCCGGTTTTCCCGAGGAAACAACCTTCAGTGTACGTTTGGTGCGAGTATGACAAAATCCTCAAAAAGTACATCTTTTCTAGAAAATTCTACACCATCAGTTCTTGCTCAGGAGACGTCGTTTTGCACCGAAGCGTTTCTTTCTTTTTGTTTGTTTGTTTGTTTGTTTGTTTATTTGTGTGTTTGTTTAAAGACCCCGAACACCGATAGGTCAGTTTTCAGCAGGAAAAAATAAAAATTCGCAGGACCTCTTTAACCATACAAAGAGCCCTCGATGTGTCATTACTCAGAATCGGATCGTCTGTTTAATGCCTAAGGGGAAAGAAAAGAAAAAAAAGAGAACAGCTGCAGATGAAGTCATCAGGATAAAGATGGCAGTTACAAACGTTCCTGCAGTTCCCCTCATCCGCCTTTCAGAAGTGATTCGGAATGATGGATGTGATGTCTTGTGTCAGCTTGTGTATCTTTGTCCTCTGTCAATCTCTCCCGCTGTCTGATTGTGAAGTAGGTGTGTGTTTGTGTAAGCGCCGTTAACAGCGCTTCGGAGAAGATGGCACAAACCCGGGTTGTCAAAAAAAAAAAATGCTCTGGGGTGTCGGAGTGTGTGTGCAGAGGGAGATGGATTAGTATCTGTCATGTCCGCGTTTGGATCTCATTACACATCGATTGCGTTACTCTTCTCCTGACTTTTTATTTATTTATTGTTCCTGTTTCTGATTAGCTACTTGGGTTAAAACGTGCTAATAACCGGTCAGACAGCGTGTCATGATGTACGGTGTACGTGAGTGAACGTGAAATAACGTCTCGTTAATGTTGATGCTTGCCGTAAACTGGCGCGTGTGAATGGCGACCCTGACACGTAACCATCGCACAGTAACGTCCCTTATAGAACGCTAACACTGATGCGTTGCGCAAAATGGTTAGCGGCAGCTGAGCGCTCGACACGCCCACTTCCCCATTCCCGGGCGCTTGTAAAGAGGAAATGACGGTGAACGTATTGAATTCGCAAGGTTCGGTTTCTGTGTGATTTCAGTGAGATTTTGTTTCCATTATGTGCAAATTCGGTATGACACGTGGTCCGACTTTTCTTCAGTTCCCCACTCGTGACGCTCCTTCTCGTTCCTACCTGCAGTTACTTATATCGGTGCCTCCGGTGAGCGTACGTAGCTAGTAGCTTGCTTTTCTAATCCGTCAACGAAGTCACGTAACGTGAATCGCACATCCTGCGTTATTAGCTACAGACACTAGACAGGCCACGCCCACAGGCAAAGGTAACAGTGGCTGTAGCTACAGGGCCAAAACTACTAGTGACTTGTTGCTTGCTAGCGTGAGTGTAGCGTTAGTGAGTTAAAGCAGCTAATGAGGGAGAGGTTCTCTGTATATTAGGACACGAGGACACGAAAGCTCCAGCAATTCTCTGGCCGAGGAATATTTACGATCATCTCCTTTGCGGCGCTCTAAGTCCTGCGCGACCTGGCTCTAGGTCTGGGCATCTAGAATAAATAATTATAATTAACGCCTTTTTTTTGGGTGATTATGCAGTGCTTAATGAAATAAGCGCAGGGTAACGCTGAACAGTTTGTTTTTAAAGTCTTAAATAATTCCACTGGACTCGTCAAAACTGAGCTGCCAGTTATTTTACGGTTAAGTTTGAGAAAGCTGCTTTAAGGAACCGAGAGAACGTCCTTGCCGCATGCGCGTAATAAAACTTTATAAAGCATAATAAAGCCTCATAAAGACTAATAAAGCCTCATAAAGCCTCATAAAGACTAATAAAGCCTCATAAAGCCTCATAAAGCCTAATAAAGCCTCATAAAGACTAATAAAGACTAATAAAGCCTCATAAAGACTAATAAAGCCTCATAAAGCCTCATAAAGATTAATAAAGCCTCATAAAGATTAATAAAGCCTCATAAAGACTAATAAAGACTAATAAAGCCTCATAAAGACTAATAAAGACTAATAAAGCCTCATAAAGACTAATAAAGCCTCATAAAGACTAATAAAGCTGCATAAAGCCCAATAAAGGCTAATAAACTTAATAAAGCCTAATAAAGACTAATAAAGTGTAATACAGCCTAATAAAACCTATAAAGTCATGTTTGTGTTTTATAATGGAGTTGGGTGTGGTGTTGCACTTTTTTGGCTGGAGGACATGTTGACAAGCTGCCAGAGGAGAGACAGTGACACAATCGATACACTTCGGCCACACACACACACACACACAGCCTATCCCACAACCGGCCAACTACAACACGTCGTCGAATAAACGTCTTCCGTGTCGCCATGGGTGTTTGTTAAGATGGCAGACGCACTTGCACGTATGTGTGTGTGTGTGTGTGTGTGTGTGTGTGTGTGTGTGTGTTCAGAGTGGGTAAGACTCAAGCATAAACTAAGCAGCATACACACTGACGCACAGCTCGACTTGCAGTGACATCATGCATCCATTTAATGGTTCAGTGACAGGTTTTTGGATGGTGTGTGTGTGTGTGTGTGTGTGTGTGTGTGTGTGTGCGCGCACACGCCCTTATTCGCAGGAATGTTTGCACTTACCGCTCACCATCCTTTTGGGTGCATGAAGTGTTAAAAATAACGAAGGAGTTGAAAGTGCCGCCCAAACGACAGGGCGGATCCCCAACCACAGAGCGCCACATCAGGGTTTTTAAACAAAACAAAAAAAAAGAAATTGTTGATGAAAGATGAAAGAGAGCGGGTTTTAGAGAGATAGCGTGCCATTTTAGTTACAAACACTGAGATGATAAAGTGATAGTGAGAGCGATGATGTGTGATGAAGGCATCCCCAGGAATGAGAGGGTGTGAGCTTTCTTCCTGCACTTGTGTCACCACAAATACTTTTTTTTTTTTTTTAGTGAAATAAATTCCCTTGTACCTGTGTTTTCCCGTCTCTCGCAGAAAGAGGAGAATCATCCCTAGAGGTCAGCGGTAGGTTGGCGGTGGGAGGCGGAGCCGGGGGCGGGGACAGCGCACTGGGGCCGGTGCCTGAGGAGAGGAGGAGAAGGAGTCGGGAGGAGCTGCGGGAGTTATGGAAGAAAGCCATTCTGCAGCAGATCCTCCTCCTGAGAATGGAGAGAGAGAACCAGAAGCTACAGGGTAAGACACACGGGCAAAAAGTCGTAAACACGGTACACACACACACACACACACACACACGCGCACGCATCACACCAGTCCATCCTGACGCGCAAGAGGTCCACGGTTCGGAAGGAGTTCCTCAACAAACGACACTCATATTCGGGGCGGGGGATTACTGGGGTCTTAGTCAGGACTCGAGCTCCTTACCGAGCTTAGTGATTTATGGGATTAAAATGAAAATATTACAGCTTCTGATTGGCTTGTAATAAATATTTTGTGATATTGAGGTATTACAGTCGTTATATGGCTTGTAGTAGAAGTCCTTTAGGTACAAGTTAGTTTAGTGTCAGGCTTTGAGTCAGATCAGGTTTGAGTTCTGCATTAGAGCTGTTACTCAGCCGTCCCTAAAATCACTTTACGGCTTAGCGGCGCTTTCTTACCTGCAAGCCAGAGGATCTCAAACGCCTTTACAGACGAAAAGAACTTCCAAAGACCTTGTTATGATTATAGCAGAGATCTGATTCACATCTAAACCAGTAAGGAAGGGGTGTGGAACAGGTGTTACTTCCTGTTTGCATGTGTGTTTGTGAGAGAGAAGGAGGCGTGGCCTGTGTCTGTCGGTCCTGATGAAGGAGGCGTGGCCTCTGTCAGTCCTGATGAAGGAGGCGTGGCCTGTGTCTGTCGGTCCTGATGAAGGAGGCGTGGCCTGTGTGTGTCGGTCCTGATGAAGGAGGCGTGGCCTCTGCCTCTGTGATTAGCCTTTTTGACGTTTATCGTGTTAATGGAAATTCATACAGACTACAGTTTGATTTTCGGTCAGATTGTAATTGAGTGTGTGCACGTCTGCGGTGGAGTGACACACACACTCTTTCATACACAAACACCAAATGAGATCTACACATACTATTTGCGGACTTACTAAACGTCGTACATTACACAAGTGTTAAAATAATAGAATAACAAGGGCTGACGGTTGAGTCATCGCGCCGCACGACCCGTCGCTGTCTGATTGCTGTTGCGACACGGCTCACCGTAACGCAGGGGGATCTTTACCAGTGTACATACACCAGTGTGGTTTTGTATATCGCAATAAGATGTTTGCATCGACGTGTTCACTGTGTGTGTGTGTGTGTGTGTGTGTGTGTGTGTGTGTGTGTGTGTGTGTGTGTGAGAACAGCCTCCGAGAGTGACCTCCAGAGCAGGCGGCTGAAGCTGGACTATGAGGAGATCACGCCTTGTCTCAAGGACGTCACTCTCGTCTGGGAGAGAATGCTCAGCACTGCTGGGAGGTCAAAGGTCAAGTTTGACACGGAGAAGATCCACACGGCCGTCGGGCAAGGCAATACCCACACACACACACACACACACACACACACACACACACACAGACCAGTGTTGCCAGACTTTGTTACTAGACTTGGTGACTTTTTACACCACCGTTTTCCCCATCTATAATTTTTATATTTTTTTTAGAAGTCTTAAATCTTCTTTCTTCATATAGCTTAATTTTTCATTTGACATGCTAATGCTCATAATCATGGGTGAGGCATCAAATATGCAAATTAGCGTATTCCTGGCAATGTCTAGTGACTTGCCGAGCACGCTTTAGCTACTTCTTCCTGAAAAGAGTTGCTGAAACTGACACGTGCGCACACACACACACACACACACACACACACACACACACACACATTTGTGTATTGTGCTCAAGTTCCAGCTTGACATGATGGATGTGTGGCTGCAGTACGAGGTTTATTTAGGATGTGCTTAGCTGTTAGTTTAACGTGCACGCCCGCAGCGTCAGCATGACGAACGGGATTAAAACGCAGTGCCGATTCGCTAGAGCCCGTGATAAACTCTGTGAAGATAAAAGACCTGTAGTTATTTTCTTAACTTTAATCAAACCCTGTTCTCCCTCTCTCTCTCTCTCTCTCTCTCTCTCTCTCTCTCTCTCAGGTGTACCCCGGCAGCACAGGGGTGAGATCTGGAAGTTTCTCTCTGAACAGTATTTGCTGAGACAGCAGGTGCCCTGCTCCAAACCGCCCAATAACGACGTGCCTTATAAAGAGCTACTGAAGCAACTCACCTCCCAACAACACGCCATCCTCATAGATCTGGGTTAGTCACACGCGCGCACACACACACACACACACACACACACACACACACGCACACACTAGATATTAAATCTTCCTGCCTTCTACCATCTCCCTGTATCTTGGCGTATTAGTGCTCACACTCGCCTCTCTCTCTCTCTCTCTCTCTCTCTCTCTCTCTCTCTCTCTCTCTCACACACACACACATATATATATTTACAGTTTATGTGTTGCAGTTCATCCGCCTCGAGGTTCCGTGTCCTCCGAGATGCTTTTCTGCTCACCGCGGTTGTAAAGAGTGCTTGTTTGAGATACCATATTCTTCCCGTTAGCACAGCTCTGCCCGCGGCTCATTAATATTCAAATGTATGCAAATACTGAATCTTTTAAGTAGTTTTAATTAGATACAGGAGAACAATGGTTAGTGCTGCACACACACACACACACACACACACGCACACACACACGCACACACACATCCACACACTAGATATTAAATCTTCCTGCCTTCTACCATCTCCCTGTGTCTTGGTGTATTAGTGCTCACACTCCTCTCTTTCTTTCTCTCTCTCTCTTTCTTTCTCACACACACACACACACACACACACACACACACACACACACACACACCCTTCCTCTTGTTGCAGACTGTTAAAATGGGTGTGCCTGTTCCTCTTCTGCCAACTGGCATTACTGGAGCGAATGCGCAGGTGCAAAGAGATGATTTTAAAGAGGACAGACAAAGAGACGGAGATGTGGCAAGAGAGAGAGAGAGAGAGAGAGAGAGAGACTTTCAGGAATGTTTACTGTCTCCTGGAAGACCCTCCCTTCTAAACACACATTCCAGACTGTGTCTGTTATTCATGTATTCGGATGAATGCAGCATCAGCTCTGTGATCTCACACACACACACGCACACACACACACACACACACACCCCGCAGTGTCGGTCACGCAGTCGTGATGTTATTAATGAGTTCCACACCTTAAATATCAGCGTTGTGTTTTTTCAGCACTAGTGTTTACACAGAGAGCGCACGTGATGCGGGCGAACCTTGGAAGGTCTCTTTTACGGGCCTAGACTTTCTATAGACCCACCCACATGCTGTGAAGTGAAAGATAACCAGCCATTTTTTTTTCTTCGAGCGTATGAACCGAATGTATGGAAACGCTTGCAGAATAATCCGTCATTAATTAAATGAATATTGTGCCTTTGATGGCTTCCACGTTTTAGCGTGATGATGTCATGCTCTTGGAATTTAAGAACGTTGTTTAACAGAGTAATTCTGATGACTGTTAATGTGGTGTAGTGTTTTTTTTTTTTTCTGGACAAATGGTGGCGGTATAAGAGGAATAAAACACTGGAGCTCCGGGACGGGACGGTAGCGGTACCCCCGCTTCACCACGCGCAGGGTTTTATTCCTTGCTTCAGGCAGCACCCCAGTGTGTGATGTTATTTACTGTCTCCTCGGTTAGTCCTGCTGATTATCCAAAGACATCTTTCCTACAAATCACAGCGACAGGACTCACTACCTGCGATCGTCCTTGTCCTTCAGGTTGCAGTAAGGTCTGTGTTCGAAACCCTGTCCTTGTTTTTCTTTCCGTCTCTCTGCCTCCCTCTCGCTCTGCCTCTCTCCGTCAGGCCGTACGTTCCCCACGCACCCTTACTTCAGCGCTCAGCTGGGTGCAGGTCAGCTGTCGCTCTATAACCTGCTGAAGGCCTACTCTCTGCTGGACCCGGAGGTGGGCTACTGCCAGGGGCTGAGCTTCGTGGCCGGAGTGCTGCTGCTGCACATGAGCGAGGAGGAAGCCTTCAGCATGCTCAAGTTCCTCATGTACGACATGGGACTGCGCAAACAGTACAGACCCGACATGATCATCCTGCAGGTACCCTGTCTGTCTGTCTGTCTGTCCGTCTGTCTGTCCTCACCCTGTCCGTCTGTCCTCACCCTGTCCGTCTGTCCTCACCCTGTCCGTCTGTCCTCACCCTGTGTCCGTCTGTCCTCACCCTGCCAGTCTGTCCTCACCCTGTGTCCGTCTGTCCTCACCCTGTCTGTCCGCCCTCGCGCTGTTCGTCTGTCCTCACCCTGTCCGTCTGTCCTCACCCTGTCTGTCCTCACGCTGTCTGCCCTCGCGCTGTCTGTCCGTCTGTCCTCACCCTGCCTGTCTGTCCTCACCCTGCCTGTCTGTCCTCACCCTGTCTGTCCATTCTCATCATGTCTGTCCTTGCCCTGTGTAAGAAATTAAATAAATTCATCACAGTGTGGTATCATAACATACTTTATGGACAACAAGTCACTCAAAACCACTGTCTCTTCATCTCTCTCTCTCTCTCTCTCTCTCTCTCTCTCTCTCAGATCCAGATGTATCAGTTATCCCGGCTGCTGCATGATTATCACAGAGAGCTGTACAGTCACCTGGAGCAGCACGAGATCGGTCCGAGTCTGTACGCCGCTCCGTGGTTCCTCACCGCTTTCGCCTCACACTTCCCTCTGGGTTTTGTGGCTCGAGTCTTTGGTATACACACACACACACCCACACACACACACACACACACACACACACCCCGCAGTGTCGGTCATGCAGTCGTGATGTTATTAATGAGTTCCACATCTTAAATATCAGCGTTGTTTTTTTCAGCACTAGTGTTTACACAGAGAGCACACGTGATGCGGGCGATGGAACCTTCCAGAGAAAATGCCCGGATCACTTTCTATAGACCCACCCACATGCTGTGAAGTGAAAGATAACCAGCCGTTTTTTTTTTTTTTAGCGTAATGACGTCCTGCTCTAATGACGATGCGCATGATTGTTGGCCTGAGCGCTACACAAGACAAGGTGTGCCATTACTTTTGAAGCTCCTGTTCTCTGTGATGCCCAGTTTTAACATCCAGCCGCCTCTAAAAAAAAATTTTCACTCATTGCTGTACTGAACGAGTTCTTAGATTAATAGTCCAAAATGTCTGCGTCCATGGAAACGTTAGGGGGCGGAGCTTGGCGTAAAACCTCCAGCCTCCGGCTACACGGCGAAGTTTTATCCGTGTTTGTAGACGGCGGGTTTATGTGGAATCCGTTCGCTTTTGGCTTGCTTTTATTTCGAAACAAAATGGCCGCCGAGCTTGGCGCGTGTAACCCAATCTGCGCTGATCTGAGCGAGAAGCAGCCGTGGAATGCTGTCAGGTTATGAAGAACCGAATCTTCACCATCTGCCTTTTTTATTTTTTATTTATGTTTTTTATTTTATCGCTGGTATTTTTCTAGAGAAGAGTCACATGGTGTAGGAGGAGATTGCATCAGTGCAGAAATAGCTTTCATTTCCAACGAAAAGTGCCAACTCCGCACGCACGCATGCACACACACACACACACACACACACACACACACACACGTGCTGTTTATATTCCCTGAAAGAGTTAAAGCGAGGTATGCGAGATGAAGTCATTAGAAAACTGGTGATGTTGGCAGAATTAACAAGGAATATGTGTATAATTACAAAGCAGCTGTTTATATATATATATATATACACACACACACAGTCAGGTCCAGAAGTATTTGGACAGAATCCAGATGTGACGGAAGTGTCGACTTTCAGCTTTATTTTATCAGGTTCCCCAAAAATATGGCATTTACCCTTTAGGAATTACAGCCATTTTCAGCAAAGCGCCTCCATTTTCAGGGGCTCAAAGGTATTTGGACAAAGTGACATAATTGTAAATATAACCGTAATTTTAGTACTTGGATGAAAATCCTCTGCCTCAGATTCTGAGTTTCCTCCCTGGAGATGCCTGATGGTTTCATTTCAGATCCGTAGTGGTGATGTGTAAAGGCAAAGTCACAAAAACTGTCTCTGTCCAAATACTTCCGGACCTGACTGTGTATATATACAGAGAGACA
>CM074972.1:11570051-11578155 GCA_037577455.1 Pangasius macronema
GAGACTTATCGCCTCGGATTCAGCATTTGTCTTTCAAGGTTATGCTTTTCTGCTCACCGCGGTTGTAAAGAGTGGCTATTTGAGTTACCGTAGCCACGCTATGCCGTTCTCTCCTGCCCCTCTCTCCTCAGTTTCCACCGCATCTGCTCACCGGACGGGTTTCGCTTTTCACACCATTCTGTGTGGGAGGCTGTCGTGAGATCATTATATGTGTTTTGCCATTTTTGTGAAACCTTTTATGTAGTACACTACTTAGGGAGTTCTGTAGTACACTACTTAGGGAGTTCTGTAGTTCACTACTTAGGGAGTTCTGTAGTACACTACTTAGGGAGTTCTGTAGTACACTACTTAGGGAGTTCTGTAGTACACTACTGAGAGTTGAACATGATTCAAAACTCAGGATGGATCCCAAATAGCTTTCTGTTCACTATATATGCTCACTACCTAGTAGTGTATAATGGCGTTGTAGACCTGCTCCAGTAAGAGCCTGCCTAGTGGAATTTAGCGACTTAATATCGCTTGGATGGTACGTAATGTTGTGTTTGAAATAGACTTAAATAGATTATGCTACATTATGGATTTTTACCTTTGATTATGGAAAAATAAAATGATGGAAAAATATGAATAATATTCGTACTGTGAAATTGGGCCTGACAGCCGAAGTGGAAACTCAGAAATGATGTTCATGATTTTCACACTACTCTAATATTACAGTACTGTATCGTGTGTGTGTGTGTGTGTGTGTGTGTGTGTGTGTTGTGTTCAGATGGACGTACATTCCTTTCTCATTAGGTTAGGCTTTTTAGGGGGCCTGTGAGTTAGCTTTGGCTCCGTCTCGCTCAAGCAAAGTCAGAAAAGCAGTTTTTCATCATCTGTCTCCTGAGTACACAGCTGCCTCTAGAAGTGTGTGTGTAGGAGTGTGTGAATGTGTGTGTGTGTGTGTGTAGGACTGTGTGAGTGTGTGTGTGTGTGTGTGTGAGAGAGAGCTTGGGGATATTTACTTTCTCTCCCCCTCCCCCCCCCCCCGTGTGTTATTTCAGGGTTACTCATCCTTGGTGAAGTCTCAGGCCGAAACGTACAGCGCCATGTTCTCCATTGGTCCTCACCCCTCCCAGTACGGCTTCGCTCCTCACTACCCTCCGTATCACAGCCCCCCACGCACACACACTCACACACACACTCCCCCTCACGGCCCCGACGCCCCCACACACACGCAGCTGGAGCCCGTGGACCTGTCGCTCAGCAAGAAGCCCTCACCTCCGCCGTCGTCCTCTTCCTCCTCGCCGTCATCATCGCTGTCCTCCTCGTCCAGAGCCACACCCCCTTCCCCGTACGAGCACATCAGCCGCTCTGACTCCGCCTCCATGACCGGATCTCCCTCCGGCTCGCCCCGGCTGCTGACTCCGCCCATGACGCTGTCCTTCCCCACCGTGAGTTCTGGACGAAACTAGACTATAAATACTAGTAGTATATTTCATTTTATACCTCATATTAATAATATATTTATGATATCATATCATTTTTTATGAATTAACACACTAATGTAATCTGTATTTATATTTCACACCTGTATATTAATGAATCAGAAGTGAGTCTGTCTTTTTTACATTCGTATTTAACTCTAGGTGTATGTAGGAGAAAAAATAAAAATAATATTATCATTAAAAGAATTACTTAAACTGTTAAAGAATTTATTCTCTATGGCATGTTTACGGCAACTTTTTTTTAAATCTTTGACCCATATGTACACTATAGAAGTGTTTTATAATTATATAAATGTTTTACGTCTTCTTTGAACTGATGAAATAGCGAACACATGAAGAAATAAATATTTATTATAATAAATTCTATTTTTCAGTGTAGTATTTATTTATTTATTTATATTATATAGATTATTAAAGTACAGCTTATGATACTGATGCAGCAGAATTGAGTTGTACAGTCCAGTTAAGTGTGTGTGTGTGTGTGTGTGTGTGTGTGTGTGTGTGTGTGTGTGTCGCTTCAGGGACATGCCTTGGGTCTCATCCCGGTTCTGCCCAGCGTGGTCCTGCCCAACCTGCTGTACCCGCACCACGTCGTGCCCTCTCCCATCATGCTCTTCCCCACCATGCCCGACGATCCGAAGGGCAGAGCCATGTCTCTCAAATCCGGTGAGTGGATTTACCAACTGTAAAGAAATGAAATTAGCCGCCATGCTGGATCTCTCTCCTGTTTAGTGGTATAGTTGTAGAATTTGCATTTACGGAGCCCCTGACGGGTCATTTGCATCCCCCTCGCACATTTTACTC
The DNA here is from genome assembly GCA_037577455.1 of Pangasius macronema. NCBI lineage: Eukaryota > Metazoa > Chordata > Actinopteri > Siluriformes > Pangasiidae > Pangasius > Pangasius macronema. The sequence goes on from CM074972.1 coordinate 11,572,340, forward strand.
AAAATTTTACTCAAAATTTGACTTAAAGTCAAATAGTTTTACTCTGTGAAACCCGTCCTGGATCCAGATCACTGATCATCAAACGTACGTGACTGTTAGCGAACGCAAAAAAAACAAAAATCATAATAAAGTAAAGAAATAAAGAAATAGCATCGAGGGGCTTGGAGTGTATTGATATAAAATTTTGAAGTTTAAGAGTGCAGCGTATATAAAGACAGCTTACGTAAAATATAAGAATCAAACAATCAAGATATAATCTGTTATAAGTAATTAGTATAAGTACGTCTAATGGTATAAGTAATTAGTACTTGAGAAATATTTTTATACCAATTTAAAAAATACACAACAGTTGAAATGGGTTGAAACGTTTCTGTTTGCACATGGCAACTACCGTATTTCCCAGACTATAAGCTCCTATCATATTACACTGTTCTGTGTAAAATTCTTAGCACCCTATTTTTTTTAGTACAAACTTTATTTAACTTGTATTTTGCAGTAGCCCAATTTTGTCATAACAAGCATAAATAATATTAAAAGTGACCGACACATGAAGCCTGCTTTAATATCCAGACATTACAGTCAATGTATAAACGTCCGAGCAAGCCTGACTGATAGACGGACAAGCTGATACACGTATCCGCACTTCTATCATGTAAATAAGATGCCTGAACGTCATCTGATTGGCTAATCTTCCCCTGTTGTCTCTCAGACGGCGCCCAGGACCACCAGCCAATCAAATCCGAGCCTCACAGCGAGACCGCTCCCAGCACGTACAGGCAGGAAATTCCATCGCCCCCCATGCCAAGCTATAACAAGTGAGTGGCACGGCGGTCCATACACACGTACGCACACACACGTACGCACACACACGTACGCATACACACACGTACGCACCCACATGCACACGCCATATATTTATATATATATATTTACATACACACACACCTTGTGTGATGATACATATCTAGCTAATTCATCACTTTCTGCCATCATGGGGTTTGGTATGGAATAATGGGGTTTTTGTGTGTGTGTGTGTGTGTGTGTGTGTGTGTGTGTGTGTGTGGGAGAGAGAGAGACAAAGAAAGAATTCAGTCTCGACTTGTCCCCGGTGGTATTCATCTGCATTCTTTCAGGTCACTGTTTGCCATGTTTTCAACACTGTACACCTGCTCGTAAAAAAACGCCCCCTGCTCACATCGCCTCAGTCTGTCATTATGAGACAGAAACACACACGCAAACACACACACGCAAACACGCACATGTGTGTCCTTTAGCGAGATATATCCACCGCGTGTTAAAGTCACAGGTGTGTCCAGCCGGGCCGAGGATTTCACACGCTTCCTCCGAATACGCTTTTGAAATGATTTGTTATTATTACCGTATTCTCTGGACTATTTATAAGACGCTTCTGCAATTCTCGTACAAGTCATGATAATCATCTATAATTTAATTAATATATATTTATTATAAATGATTAATTGCTGTTTTTCACTCAGTGTTCATAGAACCAGAGAGATTTGTCCAAAAAAAAAAATTTGAATGTTTACTTTTGTTAATTTGATTTTAAAATGATTTTATGAAATTATTTATAGACTACTTTCACACATAAATTATTTATAATCATATGCACCTTCTTTTTTATTACTTATAATTGCATGACATGAATTTTGACTTTCTCAAAGTATCACTTCAATTAAAATTTAAGTGATTAAATTAAAAAAAATAATAATTAATTGAATTTTTAAATTAAAAAAACAAAACAACAGATTGTCCATGTGCAGTAGCGCCTTGACTAAAAACAAATAGAATTAAAAAAAATGAAAATTTGATAGAAAATGTATATTTTTAACAAAATATACACGGTTAAAGTAAAGAAAAAATTCAAAAAAATAGTTTTTAAAAATGTAAGGTGTTCAGTGGAGTCTGGCACAAACATAGTTTGTTTTTTTTTATTTAATTTTTAAAATAATTTGTAATAAATTTTAGGTAGACGGTTAGTCAATCAGGGTAATTTAATAATTTACATCTTTTTTTTTTTTTAAATATATAAAAAATTGTGTGGACACTATGGATTATAATTTATTTATTTACTTACATCTCTAAATTGTTTCATTTACATTTTTCCTTTCCATTTTTTTAAGTAAATATATGAATTTTTATATGAATTTGACTCTTTTATCGGTTGGATTTGTAGCCGAGCTTTACATTCTGAAGAAAAGAAGCTCACAGCAAAAGCGATAAAGATCTTAAATTTTTCGAATGCCAAAGTTCAAACGCTCCAAGCAAACCTACACAAGAAGTGAAATCAGACGCATCGATTATAAAATAACACAGAACAAAGTCCTGCTGTCAGCGCAGGTAGTCAAAACGAAACTGAGATTCCTGTCATGCTGCTGAAAACATTGTAGGTTGAAGTGACGTGTGCGTGAAGCCTGATTTATAAACCTGATTTTCTGCTTAAAAACACTAGGAAAGACTTCGTTAACCTTAAAACTCTGAGCCAGACTTTCTGTCAGTGTTAACACGCTCAGCACAATCCAGCTTTCTCTTCACGTGTAGACGTCCGAGACGTGCGGCGCTGTGTTGAGCTTCCCGGGAAAAATGGCAGTGCAATAGCTAAATCACGAGTCAGTGTCCTTGTTTTGTTGTTGCTGGCGCTCAGTTCTCGCTGAGAGGATGTTGAAATGCCGTCCTGGAGATCTTATCGAGACGTCAGGTTGTCAGCGTGTTAGCGACGGCGTTCTACACGCGGTTAAGGCTCGCGAACGCGACGGCAGACTTCTCTTTCATGTTCAAAGGCCGTGCTTGAAAGACTTCAGACTTCAAAGACGAAAATAATAATGTGTCATCGCACCACCGCGTCGTGGATTAGTTCCCTACAGCAGCACACCCTCGAGTGTTTTATCACTCACTCGCTTCATGCAGAATCCCATCTCTTAATAATACGGGTAATATTAAAAAACATAAACATATAGAAATATATATATATATTTATGTGTGTGTGTGTGTGTGTGTGTGTGTGTTTATAAAGATGTATATAAACACAGCCACTCCCAAGCTAAGGTCACAAAAGGTTGACGGTGTGTGTGTGTGTGTGTGTGTGTGTGTGTGTGGTGTTTCTTTACATTGTTTTGTTTAGTTAAGTTTTTCTTTAGTCGTTCAGTGGAAGTGTGTCATGTGACCGGTTCAGCGAATGAACAACTGACCTCCAATTTATTTCTTCCATTCAGTAGCAAGGTTTATTTGACCCAAATCGTGTTTAGAATAAGTTCAGCGTGTGTGTGTGTGTGTGTGTGTGTGTGTGTGTGTGTGTGTTCTTCTACGGCACTGATAAAATCTCCCAGTGTGCACTCCGGCGGAGACACTGTGTCTCCAATTGTCCACATGTAGGCAGTGACTACGTGTGTGTGTGTGTGTGTGTGTATGTGTGTATGTGTGTATGTGTGTGGGTGGGTGTTTGATGTGTTTGCTTGTGTCTGTGTAATCTTCTGTACCTGTCAGTATGTGTGTGTGTGTGTGTGTGTGAGTGTGTGTGTGTGTGTGTGTGAGTGTGGTGTGTCTATCTCTGTGTGTGCTTGTGGGAGGGCACTGACCTATGTCTGTCAGTGTGTGTATATGTGTGTATATGTGTGTGTGTATGTGTGTGTGTGTGATATCATCAGGCAAGCATGCTGACTCATGAGGGAAAAGAAAACATGAGCAGTAAAAGAAAAGAGCATTGCTGAGAGAAGGGAGGAGCAGGAAGGTGGGACAGTAATGTTCTCCTCAGGGCGTGGTGTCAGAAGAACAGAACTAAAATGTACTTTTAGGAATAAATGTGAGAAAATGAGAGACGGAGAGAGAGAGAGAGAGAGAGAGAGAGAGAGGGCTAGGAAGATGAAAGGCCGAAGACGGGACACAAAATGGAGGAGAAGTGAGGGGAAAAGGGCAGAGAGACGAAGACAGAGATGTAATTACAGAGTGTTTCAACTCAGTGGGCGGGGCCAGAGCCCCAGGGGCGTGTCCGAGTGTCACAGCTGTGTTCAGCACCGCCGCAATGACCATCCGCTCGCAACACAAGTTTTACTGTAACACTGGATGTTTAGTGACACGTCGTAATGTTACGCAGTCTGAAATGAGCGATGAAGTTTAATGAGCAGCTCATCAGCTTCCTGCTGATTATCGCAGCCTGCAGTGACACCCAGTGGCCAAAGACTTTAACTACACCTGAAAATCACCGACTTATAACATGGATGGAGGGATGGATGGATGGATGGACAGATATGAGATGGATGGAGGGATGGATGGACAGACAGATGAGAGATGGAAGCATGGATGGTTGAACACACAGTTAAGAGATAAACAGACAGATAAGAGTTAGATGAAATGCGTGGATGGATGGATAAACAGAGATAGATGTGATGGATGGATGCTTGGAAAGAAGGGAGAGAAAATGAAAACTGGATGGATGAGCAGACAGATAGATAAGCGATACATGGATGGATGGATGGATGGATGGATAGATAGAAGGACAAGAATGGATATATAGAAAGGTAGAAGGAAGATGAGAAAAAGAGAAAGGAGGTGAGAGGGATGGATGAATAGACACACAGGAAGTGATGCAGGACATGGGTGTATATATCTATGTATGTATATATAGCTAGATAGTTGAGCTAATTATAATCAATCTCTCTCTCTCTCTCTCTCTCTCTCTCTCTCTCTCAGGGTGAACACACACTCAGTGATTGAACACGCCCCTAAAGTGGAGTCTCCCGACCCTCTGAAGAAGCGTCGCATCCATCGCTGTGATTATGAAGACTGCAACAAAGTGTACACGAAGAGCTCACACCTCAAAGCCCACAGACGCACACACACAGGTACACACACACACACACACACACACACACACACATAGAAGTAAATACAGAAATCAAACAGTTGACAGTTGACTAAGGAGCCTCTTTTTCTCACGTGTGTGTGTGTAGGAGAGAAGCCGTATAAGTGCTCGTGGGAAGGCTGCACGTGGAAGTTTGCACGTTCGGATGAGCTGACACGTCATTACCGCAAACACACCGGATCGAAGCCGTTCAAGTGCCCGGATTGTGACCGCAGCTTCTCCCGCTCTGATCACCTCGCCCTGCACAGGAAGCGCCACACGCTGGTGTGACTCCAAAATGCAGCGCCGATTCAGCCAGTGCACCTTCCAGACGGGCCGCACTATTATTAACCGGGTGTAGGGGTGTTCCGTACGCAGTCACAACAAAACGTCACGGACAAACCGAGTCTAATGGCACGGAGGAGACTTCCTGTCCCCTTTGGGTTTTTTGCAAAAATATCGTATTATGATATGTGAAGCTGTATTGTATCCCACATCAACCACCGTTGCCACCCTTTTACCCCTTTACTGGACTCTCCTGGATGCTTCTCTCTCTCTCTCTCTCTCTCTCTTTCTCTCTTTCTCTCTTCACATCTTTCATTCGCTTTGACATGCAAACTCGCACAGTTCTGTCAGGCGCCCTCTGCTGGTCAAAGGGTTCATTTTGCTACCATACACACACACACACACACACACACACACACTCACACACCCTGGGTCAATCCTGAATAATGTGAATTCTTTTTTTTTTCTTTTTTTATATATTAGTCAGGAAAATCTTGTAAGTCTCTAATTTTGTAACCAACAAGTGTCACATGTGTAGGCAGGTTTTAATCAGTTCATTTTATGCTTTTCTTGTTTGTCTGGGTTAGTGTAACGACATTATTCATATAACTCTTGTGTTTGCAATACCGTATTATCTGGAGTATAAGACACATATTTTCCCCTCTAACAGGCAGTG
>CM074972.1:11587622-11598900 GCA_037577455.1 Pangasius macronema
TCCATCACCAGCGCTGTGCAAAACACAGTTAGTGCTCACCTCCAGCTCTCCATCCATCTCTCTTTCTGTATCATTCTTTACCTCTGTTATTCTCTCAGTATCCTTTACCCTGTTAGTCCTTCTTGTCTTGAAATAATGAGCAAAAATAAAAGTTTTTGCTTCGATGCTGAGTGTGTGTGCTCTAAGAGCACAAGCACATATTATTCTGATGAATCATTTCTGGCCTCTGAATAGTTGCTGAGCAACAAAACGGTGAACCTGCCCCTGTGCAGAAATTGTTTCAATTGTGGTCAATGTCGAATTGAGCCTGATGAGCCAGCACACACTGATAAAATATGAGCCTGGCAGAAAACTCGCATAAAACGTTTTATTGGAACTGCATGCCCTTTCCCTTTTGCTTGCACAATCAAAACATATATTACCGGATCCTTCCTGCGTCTGTGTAGCTGCTGAGCAGGGGATACAGTGTAAAACTTTAAGTCGTCGTATAGTTTATGTTACACTCCAGTAAAGTTTAAATGGGAAAAAAATGATCAAAATGTGATTTTTGCCATTAGCTGAGCTTGAGACCCAGGTGGGCGTGGCCTAGTATTTTTAAAGAGTATCTTTACTCTGTCACTCCCAGTCTGCTAACAGCTGGCATCAAGCGGGCATATGTCACAATCAAAACACATTATAGAGTTAGCGCAGTAGGCTCCATCTGCAGAACCAAAAGTCCAGGGGGTGGAGCTGGACTTGATCCAAATCCTCCTTTAAGCCTAACCCTAAACGCAAACCCCAAACCTGCACAATACTGTACAACACAAAACGCATTAAACATACTTACTTACTTTTTGCTTGACTCCACCCAGCTCTGCCCAGGTAGGAGGAGGAGCTGAATCAGGTCTGACTCCACCCCATGGACTTTTTGTTCTGCAGCAAGGGGTACTCGTTAGTTTTAGACTTGAATAGTTTTGATAAAACCAATGTTGGAGGGTTAACAGATATCAGCTATGTGATTTGTGAGGGTAAGCAGTATGCAAGCTTTAGCCATGATTAGCTCCGCCCACTTTACATTGAAAAGGAAGTACATATAGACGTTATCAATGATCCATATCTTTTTTTTGTGGCCATTTTCAGAGGTTAAAGGTTAAGGTTGTGCATGATCCATGACTTCTCGGTGTTACTTTAAATTATTTATTTTAAGGTAACATTGAGATACCATAATTATTATTTCTCACTCTTTCTGGCACTCAGGGGAAGTCTGTGCTGACCGGAGGACTCGATGCGCTGGAGTTCATCGGCAGGAAGACGATGACGGTGTTGGCAGAGAGCGACCCAGGCTTTAAGAAGACCAAAATCCTCATGCAGCGGACCGTCTCGCTCTCTCAGGTAGGACTCAAGACCTGTTTGCTTGGGGGAAAAATGACATTTCTAATGAACGTGTTCTTTAACCTCTTCACCTCAGTTAATACTTGTGTGTGTGTTTTGTAGATGCTGAAGGAAGCGAAAGAGAAGGCGCGAGAGAGGCTGAGCAGTCAGATGGTGTGTGAACCCACGGCTCATTACGGCATCTTGTTTGATGATTATCAAGGTCTGTCTCACTTGGAAGCTCTGGAGATCCTGAGCAACGAGAGCGAGGGGAGGGTGAGCGTTTTACACACACACACACACACACACACACACACACACACACACACACACCTGCATGAGTGTAAAACAGGATTTTACAGAACACACAGAGGTGATGTTTAATCACCCACATGATTATCTACTGTTTAAACAAAGGTCACAATTTTAACACTTCAATTAATTAAATTTCAATTTCAAAAAACATTTTTTTAATTATTAACTATTCACTTAAAAGTGCTAGCTTGCATTAGCTTGTTCATACACAAACTAGCTTAGCCCCTGAGAGCTTGTCATTAGTGCTTTATATAGCTAAGCAAGCTAAGGTATAGCAAGCTAACTAATAGCTTAAACTAGCAAAAAAACTACTAGGTACAATGAAGAACTGTCACTGATTTAGGTACAAAAATTGCTAGATAATAGTTTAAATTAGCATAAATGAAGTATACCTAGCTGGCTAGTGTTACTTTAAAGAGTAACTAGCTATCTAGTACCTACAAAAATTAATAGAATTTAATACTAAAGGGTGAAATTGAAATATCAGCTAAATATGACTAGCTAGCTCATATTACATTTTATTTGTAGTCAGCAAACTGATATCACTCTATTAAAGTATTAAACATATTACATGTTAAATATGGATAATTGGCTGGCGTTACACTGAGCGTCACTACTGATGCTAAACATAAATATCTGGCTAGCTTAAGCCAGTTATGCTAAGAGGCTATCATTGCAGTAGCTAAACATTATTTAGTATATATGACTTAGCTAGCTAGCGCAACCCTGAAACCTGGATGGGGTCCTCAAGGGTTGTTTTTAAAGAGGTTTTGTGATTAGCGTACTGTAACTGTTTCAACTCTAAATACAGAAACACCAAATAAAAAAAACAAAAAAACTTGCTGCGTTCCCATTTCCCCCTCACTCGTTTCTTTTCTTTCCCTTTGAGAATTTTAGCCTTTAAGGTTTGGCAATACTCCGTTTACCTTTCCCCTCAGGTTCAGGATGTTCTTTCCTCCCTCGATGGCGAGCAGTTGGAGCTTCTGAAGAAGGAGCTGATCGAGATTAAGGAGATCTTTGAGATAAGGGAGGAAGAGGAGGAGGAGACGGAGGAGACGGGTTCAAGGGGAAATGGTGAACTTTATTCCCACATTCGCTCTTTCAGCCCACTCTGTGAGTCCTGAGCTCCGATCGGACAAATCCAGATTCACCTCTGAGACATAATCGAATCACGAATCAAGACTGATGAGAAGACTGTGATTTATACCAGCCCTGCCTTACACTGTGCCCTGGTTGTCGTTAGCTCAGTTGACGTTATTTACCCCTTGCATGGGCTTGAGTCTACACGAACTCGCAAAAACTTTCAAAACAGGAAATAAATTAAATAGTGGATGAAGCTTTTTAAAATGCAGAGGTGCCAGCATTTGCAGTTTAGCCGTGGCATTTATGATTTTTGACCTCTTGCTACAGAAATAAGAGAGACGTCTCGTGTCTGAGAAAAAAACACGAATAAAAATTCACACAGTGGAAAAAAAAAACCAATTCACTGAAGGGGAAAGGACACAGGAAGTGAAAGTAAATTATATTTAAAAAATAATAATAAACAAAATATTTCCAAAGTACAACATTTTATTTTAATGTAAACAGTGTAAATTTTTACATACCATATTTTGCTAGCTAATTTTGCTAGCTTGTTAGCATATTAAAGACTTTTATGCTAGCTAGTTAGGGAGCCATTTTCTTGTTATACATTTTCATACATTTTTTGTTATTAAGTGTGAATTTAACTGGGTTATTATTATGTTCTCATGGGTTCATACCGGATTCAGACTTTTCCTGGGTAGTTAGCACATTAGCTAGTTATCATGCTGGAAAGTTAGCTTGTGAGTTAGCATTTTTGATATAGTTTGAAGGAAATTGAAGGTGTACATTTACAAAGTGAATTAGCCACTTTGTTCGGATAGCTAATCAGGCCACTCGGGTGACATGTGAGGGGAAGGCCATAAAAGTGCCTTTAAAACAATATCAACGCGCAGGGCAGTTCAAAATCAGACTGTAATTAATATCAGATGGTCTATGCTTCACTGTATATGAAGCAATGATGATTAGATCTGTAGATCAGATTGTTTGATGATCATTTTATTTTATTTATTTATTTATTTTTGCTATTTTTGCAAATCCTATTCTTATTTCTGATCGTATTCAAATGGTTACTTACATGTTCTTTTGTGTGTGTGTGTGTGTGTGTGTGTTAGCCGCAGATGGGGAGGAGTTTGTCAGTGTTCTCACGGAGCTGCTCTTTGAACTGCATGTTGCTGCTACACCAGACAAACTGAACAAGGTACACACACATTTTACACACTCCTGCCATATTAATCACATCAGTCACATTAGTCACATCATAGACTCCTCTCTCTCTCTCTCTCTCTCTCTCTCTCGCTCTCTCGCTCTCTCTCACACACACACACACACTCTCTCACTCTCTCACACACACACACACAATGGATTATGATAAGTGCTCCACATTGCTTATTATCGCAGGCCCGAATGAAAGCCTATGATTGGATAAGAGAGACGGAGAATTACGTTACCAAGGAGGAAATGAAGGAAGTGAAGGAGGAGGAAGTGAAGAACTCAGAGTCGCCCCCTACAGGACAGGAAGACGAAGCCAAAAAACAAGAAGCAGGGACAGAAGAAATGGAGAAAAACACACAGAAAAGCGTGCCGGACAAGGTTGAGGTGAGCGCGTGTGTGTGTGTGTGTGTGTTAAGTCTTAGCAGCAATACAAGTAACGAGCAGTTCTGCTAGGAGCTAATTTGCTTCACGAACATTCCACAACAATAAATTTAACTGTAAACTCTCTCTCTCTTCGTCTCTCATTCTCTCTCTCTCTCATTCTTTCTCTCTCTCTCTCGTTACAGAGTGTGTATCAGTGGTCGATAGGCAGTCTTGCTGAGGTGACAGCTCGGAGTATAGAGCAGCTCCATAAAGTGGCTGAGCTCATCCTGCATGGACAAGATGTGGAGAAACCAGCGAGCCAGCAGGCCAAAATACTTTCCAGGTGTGTGTGTGTGTGTGCGTGTGCGTATGCGCGTGCGCATGCGCATGCAGTTTGCACTACTTATATATGTGCTACTATTTCTTGTAATGTACAAAATGAAATGAACGGAGCCTGCTTACTGGCGTTACGGACACACGTAAACTTCATTGACCTTATAGAATGATTTGTGACCTCTGACCTCTTGCTTTTCAGGCTAACCTGCGCTATGTGTAAGGAGGTTGGCTGTCTGGCACGCAGATTCACAGATACACTGGTGGCTGTAGGGGTGAGTGTGGGACATCCCGAGGACACACACACACACACACACACACACACAGTGAGTTTGTAGTTGTGTGTCAGCACATTATTTTCATTTTCACTCCCCCTGTCTCTCTCGTTCAGAGTCGGAGAAAAGCAGAAGAGCTGAATCCTCTGGTGAACAGCGTGATGCTGGAGGTAATGACGCTGATTACTGGTTGGTGTTTAAATGATACTGAACTTCACAGGGGTAACACTAGGGAGCAGCATCGTATCAAAGTCTGGATCAGTGAATTACAGTTCAGCTTTTGCTTTAGAGACATTCTTATAAGACATAATAGGGTACGTAACACATAATGGCGTGTTTTACAATCTTCAGTGTAATTCCTTATTCCACATCTTTACTTTCTAATGATGGTTTCATTTATTGGACCTGTGAGCTATTTGATTAAAAACAAGCTCAGTATCTTATATCTCATCCTGTATCTTCATAGCTGAAGGCTTTATAGTATGGTAATTAGGTACATTTTAGATTTTTACAGTTTCCAGGCATCAAGGCTTTTAATACGTTTTAAAGGTGCTGTTAGTAAAATTTAGACCAGCTTTGAGACCTGTGGTAATCATATCATTTTAAAGACATCCTAGAAATACTGTGATTTGCAATACTGCCATGCAGTGGATCTGGCTACTTTTTTCAATTCTTCCTACTGTTTTGTATTTTTCCAGCCCAGAAATGAGCTTCGCCCCAATCCAGAACAGACTTTCCCTTAAACTGCATTTCAAGAGGCTGATGTAGTTCTAGTATGAGTTGGGGTCGGTAGGCTAGGGGTGTACGTGGAAGGCTTTTTACTGCGATTTTTATTGTTTGTATTGCGATTGCAGTTCACCTCGCAGACAGCAGAGGGCTCTCAACAGTGCACATTGCTCCTTCAAAGCATATTTTGAATATCTTTGAATATATTAGGAACAGTTCTTCTCAAGGCTAAATGTAGAAATGTTACATTATAGCAGCTACAAGCAATAGTTATAACCTGCAAACCTCCTCTGTCCTGAAGATGTCATAAGGATCCATCTTTATCTTTGACTGTTACAAAGCGCTGAAACTGGAGACTCCTTTCGTAAATGTTAAATGCATTTCCTCACAGAAAAGTTCAACATATCATCGATTACACTAAACACTTTCTGCCACTTTTCTGACCTCATTTTTTAAAGAGACGGAGAAAATATTATTCCTGCGTTTGTTTGATGAACTTCAACTATGACTCTTGACCCTTTGTGCGTGTTTGTCTTTTTAGGGCTCGAACAGCACGACCTACATCCACAACGCATTTCAACTTCTGCTGCCGGTTCTGCAGATCTCCCACATCCAGACCAGCACAATCCCGGCTAAAACTGGACCAGAACTGGAACCAGAACCAGAACCAGAACCGGCTCCTACAGACTGACCTGCTTGCCCTGTGTGTGATGTGTGTGTGTGATTGTGTGTGCGTTTCCTTCTGCGACTGTCCACGCAAAGTGCGATGCGCTGCAAGCCTGTGTATGTTTCAGTTTTTCAGTCATCTACATACAGACGCTTAGGATCAAATAAATCAGAAAAAAAAAACATTCAAACAACAATAATAGGATCTTATACTGTAAGATGAGTTACTGTACAGACAAATGCAGGCGAAAGTGCCTGTATAATGTGTCATGGCATTATGAAATTGACGTCTGTGTACGTTTACGTTTCATTTTCCTTTGTTTCATGATGGTTTAATATAATGAGTAGGTCACACTTCATTTCATCGAAGCTGTGTGCGTTACCTCTTACACCACACCGCTGCAAGTCACAGGCCCATATTAATGCGCTCGTTCGTAACCTAGGACTAATGATAAACAGATTAAAAGTGTCTTATGGAAGGAGTCAGAGGTAATGATGTAACTTTACGTTTTCCACCATGGGAAAGTCTTCAGGACTTCGCAGTTTCTTAGTCACATGACTATGAGATTTTTTTGTCTTATTAAGTTAAAGAGAAAGAAAACAGGCAGGTGAGGGAACAAATTGGCAAATTGCTGTGGTATAAGAGGAATAAAACACTGCCGGACATGCTGTTATAGGACAGTAATCAACTTCCGGGTGGTAACAATAACTCCGCTTCATCACTCCACCCTTTTATGGTTTACATTTACATTCCTCTGGAAGACGTATTTATTCAAACCTGCTTATAAGGATGGTGGAATCTAAAGATATTCAACCATACTGAAATTAAAATATGTTAAATATCCTTAGTTAAATAGAACTGAATTGATTGCCAAAGATCTGTGATTCTGTAAGTCTGATTACAGTTTTAAGGGTTAGATGGTTTAGATTAGCATTAGCATTTCCAACTGTTGCAGTATTTTCAGACTGAGGCTTTGGCTAGCTCACTTTGCTTTGTAATCATAAAGAACATATTTTTATTTTAAAACTAACCAGCAATGAACGTTGTAGATATTGTTGATTTGTTCTGACTTTTCCATTTCCATCTATGGCCAGATATTTAATTTTGATCTGCGGCATTTATCTGTGAGTAAATTAAGACAAAGTTCTGTACCTCAGTTATTGATTTATTTTTGAGAACTAAGAAATATGTTTTGTTGCATCTTATTTGCTAAAAATGGACTTATTTTTAATAATTCACTGAAGTGCATGTCCAGTTTAACGTCATGTTTAACTGTGTTTATTAAATAAATGTCATTTTGTAAAATAATTTAAAAAATACTATTTAGACACTGTGCACTATTGTATAAAAAAACTCCAAAAAAATTCTATATTAAATTCTATACACTTTGCTGTTGCCTTACTGAGAATGATTCACACAGTCAGTTAATAAAATAAAATTACCAGACATTAAACGAGTCATCTTTTTTTTTTATTTCAAAACAGGTATCTGTAAAACAGCAATTTATAAAAAAAAATAAAAATAAATTCTATAGCATGGACTGTTACTTCTACAGACGATAAATACATGTTGAAATATTCTGTATAAAAGTATAAAAGCATAAGTAATTTTTAAAACATCCTCTAATTTCATTTTGTAATAAAAATGGAAGATGAAATTGTTTAGAAATATAAACAGACACAACCATGTACTTAACTTTTTTTTTTAAACCTAAATAATAAAAAAATTACCCAAATATTTTTTTCCAAGCAACATTTAAAAATTTTCTTTGTTATGTTTCATATTTACATTATTAATTTTATTAGGATTTTGAGGGGAAAATATTAAGAAATAACTTAAATGTTTGCAAAAAAAAAAAAAAGCTTAATTTGACTGATTCTATGACGGTAGCTTCAATTGCTTATTGTACGTCAATAAATTAAACAGATGGCAAATTAAACATAATTTTAAAATGCATAAACAAGCTAATATATTACAAATCTTACTGGATTTTAGGGAGCCATCGATGTATATACTCCATCTATACACACTTCATTACTTAAGTTGCTTGCTAGTTAAAGAGCCAGCTAAAGAATGCTAGGTACTAAGAACACTAGCTAGTTAGCAAACCAACTTGCTAACATTCTTGCTAGTTAGCAAACCTATATGGCTTAGTGCACGGCTCTAATAAAGTGATTGCTCTTGCTACCAAGGTCAAGTGTGTTTCTGTCAAGAATCTCTTACAAGATGTGTGTTTTCATTTTAGAAGAGACTTTATAGGTGCTGGAGAGGTGAGTTTTTGAACTGAACCTCAGTTCTTAGCTAATGTTCAGTGTGTGGCTTTGTGACTGAGTATCACTGGCTAAATTTGTTTGGTATGTAAAATTTCTCCAAGGTTAGCTTGATTAGCTTGTCTGTGGTGTTAGATTTAGCTAGCATCATGTTACTTGATCAATGTTGAATCTGTTGAATTCTCTTATTTGCTTACTTACAGAATTGAATTTATTCTTAATGAGGTTTTAGTTATAACTGCTTTTTTTTTTACCAGGTGATAAAATCTGGTATATTAAAAAAACATGGTATATTTTTCTCAGGTGTGTTTTAGCGTTAAATTTGTCAATAGAAGTAAAACGCTTGCTCAGTAAAGTCATGAGGTGTTTGGTTATTTCTCTCGTTTCTATGATTAGCTGGTGGTTTTCAGGAATTAAGCTTAATGAACATATGAATAGTGCACGTGTATTTATAATTATGACATAAAATTTTGTGTAAAAAAAGTTAAACATACAGCAAGTTACAGCTCATCTTTTCATCTCTCTATAGACTTGCCTTGACCTACCAGCAAATATGGAGGCGTTGATATGTCACCTAATGAGCCCTCTGCTATTCTCGTTTGTCTGTGGATAAGCCGTGAGGGGAAGTTAATGTGAGTGCGTTAAAAAATAGCACTGGAACTAAAGTGTTGGACATATTTTTTATATCCCTTCCTCCTGGTGCTTTTGACTAATGGCAGCCTTCCAGGGACGGAAGGCTACGATGATGCAGGAAAGCTAGAAGGAAAGAAAAGAGGGGTCATTAAACTCATGCTCAAGTACTTACATTGCAGTATTCTATGGAAATCTAATCCCAGATTTCCTGCTATTTTCAATCGAAAGCTGAAGTAACTCGCTAAAAATGACTCACTGAAGTTCTCGCAGTTTGTGTTTGCCGGTGTTAAGGGGATGTCCAGACACACCTCACACTCTGAAAGACACAACATGCTCACATCTCTACTTTTAAAAGCAAAATATCTCTTTGTACATAAATACATAAAAATATATACAACTCTCTACTTATATGTACTTACATCTAAGTTTACATTCATCAATCCAAAAAATTTTTGCAGGTGCTATTTGTACCACAGGTGACAAATTAAAGGAAAATGAACCAACGTTGAGGGGGTTTCACAGAAGCCCAACTTACTAACACACTTTATATTGGCTTTTCTTTTAATTTGTCCCCCGTCTGTATAATATTATTATAAGGGATTTCTTTATTTATGAGGTATTTTCCTAATAACGTAGATTTTTATTTCTGTCTACAGCATATCCCAGTACTTGTATCTTATTCACATCTAAGTGCTGACGTTCTAAATGCTTTTCTATATTTCATGTGGCGTAAATAATGAAAAGTCTGGGATTTAAAATTGTCCAACAGCTAAAACTGTGGCTTAAAAGAACACTTTTGCCAGATCTTATTTATCTGTATGTTGTTTGTGAAAAGGGTTACCAACCTTCTTCTGTTATTTCACCATCAGACCTCGTTTCTTCATCATATTCATCTTCACTTTCTTCCAGTGAACCATCTGAGGTGAAATACACACATGCACATGTAACATAAATTGAAAAACTGGAAAAGAAGAGCAGTGATAGGAAATGATGCACTTGTATTCTAGCCACAATATAGTTTGGGGATGAGTGTGATGTGTGAATGAAGGACTTTCATGCCATACCTGTCACAGAGAGCTCGGGAATCGGAGAGAGGCCTGGTTAAACAGAGGAATCAGAAATGGAGAAGAATACATTCAGGTTTGACTGTAAGTTGGTGGATAGAATATTTGACAACAAACACATACACACTCGTATATGTTTTAAAGTGCCGTCAAATAAAAGTCATGGGCAAACGCTCACACGACAATTTATACAACTCTCACCTCTCTTGTACAATTCTTGAAAGACCTGAAGAGACGTTTTGGTTGAAGCCAAAGAGACGTTTCTTTGGTGAGATGTTAGATGACCTGGAAATAAGAATACTTTAGTATGGACCAAGACTCTGAGTAACTCAGACCAAGACTAAGAGTAATGAGACTCAGACCAACACTAAGAGTAATGAGACTCAGACCAACACTAAGAGTAATGAGACTCAGACCAAGACTAAGAGTAATGAGACTCAGACCAATACTAAGAGTAATGAGACTCAGACCAACACTAAGAGTAATGAGACTCAGACCAAGACTAAGAGTAATGAGACTCAGACCAAGACTAAGTGTAATGAGACTCAGACCAAGACTAAGTGTAATGAGACTCAGACCAAGACTCTGACTAATGAGACTCGGACCAAGACTAAGAGTAATGAGACTCAGACCAACACTAAGAGTAATGAGACTCAGACCAACACTAAGAGCAATGAGACTCAGACCAAGACTAAGTGTACTCAGACCTAGACTGTGACTAATGAGACTCAGACCTAGACCCTGACTAATGAGACTCAGACCTAGACTCTGACTAATGAGACTCAGACCAATAATCTGACTAATGAGACACAGACCTAGACTCTGATTGCTAGACCAGGTCTCAGAGTATTGAGATCAAGACCCAGATTATGATTTTACATTCTGAAACCAAGATTCAGATTAAGAATCCAAGTTTTAATTCCAAGTATTAAAACCATTTCTAGACTACAGGTATAGGGATTAACAATTGACCTCTGGTTTGATCGG
>CM074972.1:11618255-11620755 GCA_037577455.1 Pangasius macronema
GTCCTGCTAGTCCTGGCATGGCCATTAATGTCTTCAACCATCCATCTGTTCATCCATCCGTCTAACAAACATTCACATAGACCAGCCTGCGTGTCAACCAGTCCATCCATCCTTCTATCCATCCATCCATTCTTCTCATAGACCAAATACTTCCATTCATCCCTCACAGAGACCAAATAGTTCCATTCATCTATCCATCCATCCATCCATCCATCCATCCACCAAACAAGAGACCAGCATGACAGTCCATCAAGCCATCAATTCATCTATCTATCTGTCCATTCATCTGTCCATCTAACAGTCACTCACATAGGTCAAACTTGCTGTCTCAGATCCATCCATCCATCACATAGACCAGCATGCATGTCATCTGTCCCTTCATCCATCTATCCGTCAGTCACATAGACCAGCGTGTCTGTTGGTCCATCTGTCCATCACTCACCCACATAGACAAACCTGCCTTTCATCCATTCATCATTCTTAAAGGTCAGACAAATCCACCAATCACCAGTGACCAACCACTTGGAACGTGGAAGTGTATCCCTCCTCCAGTTAGCCCCTCCCCCCAATTAGCCCCTCCCCAGTTAGCCCCTCCCCCACTTCAATACTCATGCATTGTAAATTGGTCTCATTTTGCCGTTTAATTTCTAACTAGTATAAACATGCACGAGCACACTGGTGTCTGTGTGATGGTGGTATCAGGAGAGGGTCTGGGTTATTTAGACAGGATGTTCCTCGTCACACTCTTTTATTTATACACACACACCAATACACCCACACAAACTGCCTCAAGCATCAACTTCTCCTTTGTGGATTCATCTACCAGCCACACACACACACACACACACACACACACACACACACACACACTACACCGAGGCCTTGGGGGAATGTGCCTATTAAAATAAAGGAGGAAAAACTTTTTCTTGCTGACTTATTTTTGTCTGTCGGGTTCTGGCTAAGCTTTTTCAAGATTTTACTCTTTTCTCAAATAGAATTGTTCAGACTGCGTTTGACAGATTCTTGCCGTTAGCTCAAAATATAACTCGGGTTTGTGGAAATGAGCACAGCTAAAAAAAATAAATAAATAAAAACGCTTTTTGTTTCCTCAAGAGCTCCTTTAATAATTGATCAACGTCTCGACTTGTCGAGCGGTTCATCAGCAGATCAGTGCTACGTAATAAAGTCTTGCCTGAAAAAGGCAGCAGAAGAGGTAGGAGTGTCGTCTATTTTCTCCACACCGCCTCCGTTCCGTCCGAGCGCTGGTTTAATCTCAGCCAAACCCTCGCCTCTGTCTTTCAGTCTTTCAGCAAACTTCTGTCAAATTTTAACTTCAGATTGCAATCGTGAAGGAAAGACGCAGAGGTAATATTCAAATCCATTTTGCGCGAGCCATCGATTCAGCCGCGCCTGTTCCGTTCAATCTAAATGGAAATTACGGCTTCTTTCATCCTCTTCGTGGAATTTTTTTTTTTCTCCCTCTCAGCCCCTGGACTGGTCTGCCACCTCGCTGATGAAATATGATATTAGATAGATCCCTTTGACAGATCGGCGCAGCTGCCCCGCTGAGGCTTTACGGCAAAAAATGTTTGCATTTGTATTTCAGGGAGAAAAAGGAAAGGGGGGAAAGTAAGAGCAGGCGACCGTGATGGATGAAGGGACAGATGGGAATGAAAGCAAAGATGGATGGAGGGATAGCCGAGGCAGGCAGCGTGGCGTGAGCTAGGTTTAGGAAATGTGTAGCGCTGGTGAACCTGATGGATTTAATAAACGCCGCAGTTTGGAGGCGTTGAATCTAAAAGAGGAACGACTCAAAATCTGAAAATCTGAAATCGTCAACTTCACGCTTCACTCGTGTCGTTCTCAGAAACGCGCCGTCAGATTTTTACACGGCGATATCCTCTTTAAATACAGCGATATCACGTGAGAATTGTACGTCTTACTTTTCAAGAACGCGCACGTCTCCAAAACAGGCAGTCGTTAATATAATAGAACCTGGCTAAAATCATTACCCAGTGTTTCCCCCCAAGCAGTATTAGTAACCTGGCAGGCTTTGATGAATTTATTGGCCAAGAAGTCAGAGTGTGTGTGTGTGTGTGTGTGTGTGTGTGTGTGTGTGTTCACGGTCCGTCGCTGTGGGCGGGGATTAGACTTCATTACTGTGAGATTAGGACACGGAGCTGCAGCTTCTCTCTCATTAAAAAGCCTCCCGCCTGCTGGAGCGTGAGAGGAGAGGATAGAGAGAGAGAAGTAATGATGATTTATTACCGTGTTCGCTGGTAGTTCATTTTTTTCTTCCTTTTATTTTTTTTTAGTTTTTAGCAGACATGGAGGCCAACCCGCTGCTGAGGGACAGCGTGGAGTGCCAGCGCTTGGTCATGGAGGCGATGAAGTACCACCTGCTGCCCGAGCGCCGGCCGCTGCTGCAGAGCCCGAGGACGCGGCCGCGAAAGGCCACGGTGGGGACGCTGTTCGCCGTCGGGGGCATGGACGCCACCAA
>CM074972.1:11625755-11633330 GCA_037577455.1 Pangasius macronema
AAAATTCAGATTAAAAATAACCGTGATTTATTCAAAAAATGTTTAGCGCTGAGTAGTTAGACTGGAGGTGTTTAGTTTCAGTATCACTGAACATCATGTATACACACGTGTAGTAGATCTCTGTGTGTGTGTGTGTGTGTGTGTGTGTGTGTGTGTGTGTGTGTGTGTGTGTGTGTGTGTGTGTGTACTGTAGGTGGCGCCGTTGTGCTTGGGCCGAGCCGGAGCCTGTGTGGTTGCCGTCAAGCTGTGATGCTCCGCCTCCTGAGGACTGTTACCGTGGTGATTCTTGTACAGTAACCTGGTTGCTTTCTCATTGGACATGGAGGCAACTGAATGACCTGAACACACACACACACACACACACACACACACACACACACACACTTTAGGAGGAATACTCAAGACTCATCGTAAGAACATCTCAGAGATGTGGGCAAGAAACACACACACACACACACACACACACACACACACACACACACACACACACACACACACATTAATCAGGATGTTCAGAGCCAATGATGATCTCCTCCTCATGTCTTGGGATCCTTTTTTTCTTTCAACACCTTTTTCTCATTGTGTGAGGAAACAAGGAATGGGAAGAATGATAGGCTGAACAGTGGGATGGATGAGTGATTAAAGGATGGATGAATGGATGGACGGAAAGGAAAAAAAACAAGTAATGGTAGAAATGGTAGGGTGAACAGAGGGATGGATGGATGAGGAAAAAAGGAATGGGAGAAATGGTTGGGTGAACAGAGGGATAGATGGTTGGTTTAGGTAAAAAACGGAACGAGAGGAATGGGTGGATGAGGAAAAACAAGGAATGGGAGAAATAGTTGGGAGAACCATGGGATAAATGGCTAGATAGATGGATGGATGGATAGGTTAGGAAAAAACAAGGAATGGGAGGAATAGTTTTAAGATGGATGGATGGATGAGAATAAATAAGGAGTATGAGAAATGTTTGGGTGAACGGGATGGACAGATGGATGGATGGATTGATGGATGGATGTCTGTAGCAGGTTCCTAATGAACTCCTCCTCCTCCTCTCATCCCTTTCTTTTATATTCTGTCGTTTCCTCTCTTCTTTTTTTCTTTTCTGATTATTTATTTTGAGTCATGTGGCCTTGTGTATACTTTGCAATGAGACAAGAAGAAACATACAAAGTGTGTGTGTGTGTGTGTGTGTGTGTGTGTGTGCGTGCGTGTGTGTGTGTGTGTGTGCGTGTGTGTGTGTGTGTGTGTGTTTGTGCGCGCGCGCGTGTGTGTGTGTGTGTGTGTGTGTGCGTGTGTGCGTGACATTCTGATTTTTCAGAGGTTTTCCCTCTTGTTCGTTGGCTTCAGTCTGTCAGCGTGTCTCAGGCGGGCTGTCACTCAGAGAGCACGGAAGTCTCTAGAAAGCGCCGAGTTCAGAACACCAGGGCAGCGCTGCAAGGCATTATGGGATGTGAATATTAAAAAGCGGTGATGCTAAGCTAACACACCTATGACCAGTGCTGTTACTGCATTAACTACGTTAATAAACAGTGCAGGCCATTGAAACATGGTCATATGTGTGGATTAGCTGTCAATCAAACCTGTGTGCTGTTCTGATTGGCTGTAAGATCAGGGTTTTTTTTTTTAATTCCCCAGCAGGGGCTATAGACTGTAATAGCCTGGTGGTCTAGCCTGTCTAACATGGATGAAGAGATGGAGGAATAACGAGTAAAGAATGAATGCAGACAGGCAGAGAGTGAGACGGGCAGAGAGTGAGACGGGCAGAGAGTGAGACGGGCAGAGAGTGAGACGGGCAGAGAGTGAGACAGAAGGTAATTTAGTAGCAGAAATAGGACTGATAATTAAGAGATGAAAGGCTGAAAATGAGGACAAAAATGGGGCCGCTCTCCGATGCAAGCTCCAAACAGAAGAAGTGTAGAAGCACAGTCTCGTATCAGACTCGCACGTTCCTGTTGGATTTGATCGGCATGAGAGCAGCAGCAGAAAATGATTACGCACCCATCAGATGCAATACGATATAATCACTCATGATTACACACTCGCCGGATGCTGAGAGGGGAAAAAAAAACTGCAGAAACAGATTCTCGATCCAGAGAGAATATTACAGGAGTAACAATAAAATGTTTCGGACGATCTGTATTACTTCACTGCTTTCGCTGGGTAGCTGTAGCTAGCTTACGCTAATCCAGTAGATATGTAATGATGGTATATTCGTTTCAGTGGATTCGGGATGAAAAGTTCAAAGCAAGGCCACCTATGACATCACCACTGAGTTCACCATTGAGTTGATGGTTTGACCCCTAAAATGTCAATAGTACCAGTGTAAATGGTATAACTTTTTTTTTTTTAACTTAATCTATTTTTTTAACCTGGTGTTGAGATTAAACGTCTGTAAATTCAGCTTTATTCAGCGACTTGGCACACACTAAGATGGAATGTTACAAAGTAATGACGCAGAGGTAAAAAGCCTTCACCCAGCCTGCTCTCATGTGTACTAGAAAAGCGCGCTGCAAATGTGAAGCACGGCATCTGGGAGCCAGAAAAGGAATAAATCATCACTTGCGTAAAGGTCGTCCTGCTGTGCGCAGGCGTTGTCGTGTCCTGTGGGTAATTATGCAGTTTTGTTTCCTTTTGAATCCGAACAATTATTTCCCCTGGTGGTGATGAGGTAAAATGTGGACGCTTGTTGTGTGAGAGGCGTGCTCTGTTTGCCTGAGGCCCTGGCTCTCTGTGATGAATTTAAATGATGGCGCTCAGGCTTTAGTTGTACACGTTTACAGTGTTATGTTTACACGCAGTGTGATAAATCACCAATGGCCTAAATGTCATTTTCTGTTCTTCTGTGGTTCTGTTTATGTAGTTATCTT
The DNA here is from genome assembly GCA_037577455.1 of Pangasius macronema. Lineage (NCBI taxonomy): Eukaryota > Metazoa > Chordata > Actinopteri > Siluriformes > Pangasiidae > Pangasius > Pangasius macronema. The sequence continues at coordinate 11,628,626 of CM074972.1, forward strand.
CTTCCACATTTACAGTCTGGAGGTGTGCGAGTCTGCACGCAGACACATTGGTGTGCCTGATGTCAGAAAGCATTGTTTTTTGTTGTGTGTGTTTTTCCTGTGTCCCATGTTGAGGTGGAAGTGCCACAGGGAGCAGATTCAGTGGCTTGATTGACAGGTTGATATCCCAAGATGCATTTCGTTATTTCATTCTTTCAAGGTGTGTGTTTGTGTGTCTGTATGTTTGTGGCAGGTGTTTGTTATTTTCCGTTATTGAGACGCTTCACTGGTCTTTATACGTCTATCACTTTCTCATAACTGGATGATATGATGATATGATATGAAAAGAACCTCATTCCCGAACCTTAGCTAATTTTATAGTCTGCTCCAGTCCGGTATTAATATATCAGTATGCCACCATTTTTGATTGTTGCTATGGTTACTTCAGGGGTTGTTACCACACTACAAACTGTAGCTGTACATAAACGTACAAGTTTAATTCAGTCATTTGTGTTCCGTTAGCACTTTATCCTGGTCAGACTCACAGTGGATCTGGAAGTTGTCCTAGGAACACTGGGATGTACTATATGCCATATATATATAGTGTGTATATATGTATGTGATCACTGGGAAAGACTCTGTTCCATATCCTGGGAACACTGGGTATATATTGTGTTCTGGGAATGCTGAGATATATTCTCTGCCCTGGGAAAAATTAGATATATTCCCTTGCCTGGGAACACTAGGCTATACTATGTTTACTATCCCAGGAAACTGGGTTAGTGTCCCTGTTTTGGGAACACTGGGATATACTGTATTCCCTGTCATGGGAAAATTGAAATGTACCTTATTCTCTATCTCATGAAAACTAGGATGTACTACATTCCCTATTCTGGGAATCCTGGGATATACATTTGGGTATCCAAAAGTCTCCATTCATAAGGGACCATGTATGCCAGCACCACGTCGGTTGTGTCTGTCAGTGTTCGTGGACGTCCACTTCTCAGTTTGTCCGCAGCACACTTCCAGTTTTTATGAATTTGTTAATAAGTCTGGCAACAGTGTCGTGTGCGATGTGCTCGCCATGTTTCCTGTTAACGTCCATCGCAACCTTGCAGCAGCTTCCCAGTCCAGCCATGAGAATGATTTCAATACGTTCTTCTTTTGTCAAAGTCATTCTTATAGGCTATCTAAAAATAAAATAGATAACATGAACTAACTGTGAAAAAGTTTGGAAGACATTTTGCTAAAAAGTGTTAAAGACTTTTGGGACACCCTGAATATTCAGTATCCTGGGATATATTCCCTATTTTGGGAACATTGCGATATACTATATTCCCTCTCTTGGTAACACCAGAATATATTATACTACATTCCCTATCCTGGGGAAACTGGCATATGCTACATTCCTATATCCCTATAAACCAAGGATCCTGTGAGACGGCAGCGCTACCCCCGCACCACTACGCCGTGGTGTAAATACTGTAACCTGTTTATCGCTGCTGTGGTTACACTCCAACACACTGTACTATGCACTATAGAGGCGTCCCTATATAAGAACACAACAGACACCTGCCAGCCAATCAGAAACAAGTATTTTCCATGATCATGGGATAATGCAGACATAACACAGTTGTGTTAATAATTAGGACCTATATAGATTGGCGTACGTGGTTTGTATAGTATATTATACAGAAGAAGTAAGTGTATATATGTTGCTGTATAGTCTTGTATAATAAATGTACACTTCTTATTGAGCAGTGCTGCTCATTCTACTTGAATATAATAAGAGATGAAACACATATTAGGATTATAATATCATGGCAGCATCATGTCTTCTAGCTCCACTTCCTGTCCCTGTCCCTGAACTTCATTCTCTTTAAGCAATCCAATGGGTTTCGAATAGATTAAATTGTAATCGAATATTTCTGGTTTCATCCTGATCATGCACATGCTGCTTAGCACTACATTCAGGATGACAGGAGTGTTAATAATTTATACTATTAATTTAGGATTATTAAAACGTAATATTAGTTCCATTTCCCCTCAGTGAAAAATCGGGAGCTGCTTTATTGATGTAAATTGAATGAACCGTGCCGCAGATCCTGTTAACATTTCATTTACATCTAAAAGTGATTGTACTCAGGCTATGAGCTCCACTACCCATATATATTTCATCACAGTTAGGTTGTGTGCCACCGTTTAATCTGCCTAACTGAAATTATGGTTTAAGATATTGCGGTATTGTTAGTCACAGCATTAACTAATCTGTTAGCTATGAGATGGGGACATGCTTCTTTCAAATGTAACACAGGAAGAGAAACCCATTGGTTAAGTGGTTAAAGGTGAGTGAATAACAGTTCTTGTTGCTAGGCATCTAGGAAACTAGGATAAATACTGATTTAGCTAGCGTAAAGCTGCTAAGTTGTTTATACAGACAACGTAAAGGCACAGTGTCGAAAAAAATGCATAAAAAATTATACCATCTTATCGGGAATATCAACATTTACCTCAGATATGTTGGTCATTTATTAAGAAAAAGCTCTGTTCAATTAAAAGTACACGATATTTGCATGTAGCTTCAACCGCTAACTGAAATTCCTTGTTGTGTCACAAGAAAATTTTGACATAAGAAAATGGGACAAACACGGTTTCAACATTACCTCAAACTTTTGAAGCATGAACCTCAATCCAGAGCAACAGTTCTAGCCTCCATTTTTATTCCTCCAAATTTTACATAACTTTTGTGCTTTTAACAAAATTCTAGGATTTTTTTTCATTGAGGAAAACATACAATTCTAAGTTCATACAATGTGTCCAGAATAAAACACGTCTTTGTGTAGTCTTTTACGTGTGAAAGACGTTATCTAAAGGAGCGTAAAGCTGTCGCCTACCTAGACTGCCTTCACTGATGATAATGATGATGATAATAATAATAATAATAATAATAATACGTATTGAAAGTCACAGTGTATTGTATAACTGATTATTAGGACATGCCTAATGAGAGATTTTGTACAGTAAAATGTTCTGACCAGCAGTGGGTTATTTTTTGAATTCAACACTGTATGGAAAGTGTATTATATGTTTTACGTGCGTGTGTGTATCCTAAATGTTTTCTTTCTGTACATTCCATATATATGATTTTAAATACTGTTTTATATTAAAATGTGCAATATGCAGTGCTCTTGTGTCATGCCTGTTAATGTGCAGCATTAAAATGAACTTAAGGTTTTAATAATTTAGCAACAAGAAACATCCAGTTTAAAGATAAAAAATACTTGACGTTGTGTTTATAAATCAGTCATGTGTCGCCCTCTAGTGGAGGAAAGCTGTAACTGCAGTGAGTGTCCTCATTAGCACCACAGGTGAACTATTCCCCAGCATAAGCACTCTTTAATACTTTGAGAGAAAGAAGAAGAAAAAAAAAAGAATAATAGTGACAGTTTGTTTTCATACCAGTTAGATAATTCTGATCATGACACACTGTTTAATAGTATGTCTTCTTTTTCATTCTGGCCAGAATTCTAGGAAAAATACTAGGAAAAAATTGTTTTATAATGAACTAGGCTCCTAAAATGTCACTTTTTTTTTCTTTTGATCAAAACTAGTATCTGAGTAATGAATTGACTTAAAAATGATTTTAATTGTATATGTTAACAGGCCCCAGCGTCCAGTCTAGGATATATTGCCACCTTGTGCCTCGAGGTCCCAGGATAGGTTTTTGTATCCACAATGACATGGTTACTGAAGATAAATGAAGAGCACTCAGCCATAGAGCCAAAATAATTTTTTTAAAAGTGGATGTAGCCAAAACACGACTCAAAGCACTATGAAATACATGAATACTTTACTTTCAGGTGTGTTTCTCTGCGGTCAAGTCACATGTACTTGTCCAAAAAAAGTACATGATGTCAAATCAGTTGTAATAACATGGACTTTTATTACATTAGATTTACATATTTACTAGCAAAAACAAAACATTGCAATCAAGCAAAAACATTGAATTCCCATCGATTCATAATTACATAAATTAAGTTTGTACAAAATATACTGTACATAAGAAAACCGCTGACAGGTGATGTGAATAACGTTGATTATCTCGTTACAGTGGCACCTGTCAGCAAGTGAACAGTCAGCTCTCGAAGTTGATGTGTTGGAAGCAGGAAAAATGGGCAAGCATAAGGATCTGAGAGACTTTGACCAGAGCTAAAGTGTGATGGCTAGACGACTGGGTCTCCAAAACAGCAGGTCTTGTGGGGTGTTCCCGGCATGCAGTGGTTAGAACCTACCAAAAGTGGTCCAAGGAAGGACAAATGGTGAACCGGTGACAGGGTCCTGGGCACCAAGGCTCACTGATGAGTGTGTACATGTGGTATACAATTTATATAAACATGAAAAGGGCTACATAACGAGTCTTTTATTTCAGGATATTACAGATTACTCTTAAATTGAAACATGTAAGAACCTTTTAAATTGTTTTGTAGTAGGAGTTTTTACTTTGGGCTTTCCCAGTGCATAGGCCATCATTTAAAGCTCAATACAGTTCTTTCAGTGTCATAAATCTTAATTTCTGCAAGTAGTGATGTGCAACTAAATAGCATATGTCTAGGTTTAAATGCCTTGTACGTATATTACAAAAGGTTTTTTGGCCATGCTGTATGGTTTAGAGACAGTGTCACTGAGGAAGAGGCAGGAGTCAGAGCTAGAGGTAGCAGAGCTGAAG
>CM074972.1:11633430-11645937 GCA_037577455.1 Pangasius macronema
GAAAGAAGAAGAAGATTGTTACATTTAATGTTGTGTAACATCTGTAAGACATGTTAGTTGCTGTTATCACTTAGGTTATAACAGTTATAAACAGTCATTCCCTCACCAGCGTCTGTTATTTTGAATGTGTGTGTTATACAAACACACTTAACATTAGGAAAGTAGGCATAATCTAATCAGCGCGCACATTTTAAAGCTGGATGAACGAGTCTTTTTAGAAAATGATTCGGTTCGAGTCGGTACATAAAGCTTCGACCAGAAAAAAAACGTTTAATTCGCGAAAACATCAGTAAAACGTCCACCTGAGAATTCCATTATCCATATAAACGTCCAGGAATTAGTCAAGACTTTTATTTTTTTTAATGTACGAGTTAAATTTGATATATTTGAGGACACAAAAGACGCAGGAAGATAAAGATTTGCAGACGGCACTTTCTGAAAGACAAAAACACTGCACACGACACAAAAACATTGCACACGACACAAAAACACTAAACACGGCACTGATCGTATCCCAATTACACCCTGATGGTCTAAATAGTGCACTAGATGTTGTGTATATAGAAACCATTTCCTGCACTAGTTAGGGCGCCTGTGTATGGGGTAGGAAGCCATTTTAGATTCAGCCATTGACGGTTAGACTGACGGGCGCCTAAGAATCGAAAGTGAAAGTTAGTGATCGGGTTGCCAGCTCCGCGGAATAGTTATCCACGATGTAGTTTTAAAACGCGGTCGCGTGTGAAAATTATTAGGTCTTGGACACGTCTTTTTTTTTAGTGTGGCGACGTTTAAAATTCAGCAAAATAAACCAGGAGAAAAAGGAATAAAATAAATTTATTGTCTATATGAATGCTGGTGACCTATATGAACATGGCAACCGAACAAGAAGCTGGTTTGAGGAAAGGAGGAGAGAGGAAGTGGTCGGAAAGATTGATACACATCTTTAAGTGATGAGCGGAGTTGAAAGACTACGTGAGAGAACTGAGAGTGATGAAAGGAGCAGATGGAATGAATAAAAACGATGGAATGAAGAAAAGCATTTTGCAAAGGACAAGGACACCAATCAAGTTTGGATTTTTGAATCAGTTATTTGTGTATTTAAGGGATGCTGCAGTGAGCTGTGTTTGCTACCGTTGTTAACAATGTGGGATAAATTCACATATTTACCATATATTCTGAATCCATGTATTTCTGTAAAGCTGCTTTGTGACTATGTCCATTATTAAAAGAGCTATACAATAAAATTGAATTGAATTAAATCTCACCAGACGTTTTGAAACGCTATTAATTATGCTTCTGTCTTTGTGGAAACAGGTCTATTAAACACAAATATGAATCCGGAGCAAGTCTGGAGAGCCATATCTCTATTTAATAATTATTAAATTAAAGGCAGTCTAGAAAAGAAGTGCTCTTGGTAGCAGGCAATGTGAGGTATCGACATTTGGAGAAATATTTTACAGATTGTCTGAAATTATTCAAAAATCTCATTATGCGTGGAAGGCAGGTGAGTGTCGGTTTTGTAGATGCTGCATGGTTCTTTGGGTTCCCATTTTCTCACACTATAATTAATCCACTTACTTGTCAGTCATGCAACTGATTGACAAGTGACAAGCTCAGGCCCTGGGGCTTCATCCAAACAAGGCCCCTAATATAATCCTGGTCTGTTGTATGGACTTCTCTTTCATCTATTATGTCTGTCATTCTTCCAAAATTGTGAGCATACTTTTTGTTTATTATTGTTATTATTATTTTTATTATTATCATTATTATAAGGAGTATTAGGTTTCTCAATTTCCTGTAGCTCAGTTTCATTGCTTTCAGTCATTTGGTCAGTATAAGCAGTACTTGTGCTGTATATTCCTCTCCATTTACATGCAGCGCATTCTAGCTTCCTTTAGGCGGGTCTGAAGCGGACCTGGCAACCCAACTGGGGACGTACTTAACGCGCCTTGGCAGGGTAAGTATGAGAAGGTTGTTTATATTCTTTATTTTAGCTGTAAAGTACTGAATTATGTAATATTATAATTCTGTGATATGTGAGTGTACAAGAACCGAACCTATAACAGGGAAAGTTACAGACCAGAAACAACACGGACGCTTGTTAGCTTGTTAGCCTGACCGGCTGAGCAAAACTTGTCCTTGCGTTTTGAGTCACTTCTGAAGTAAACATGGGGAATGAGTCACATATATGAAGCTGCGGTTCATTTATTTATATATTTATTTATATAATTAATCATTGAAATATGATCAAATGGTTGGTAAATAAAGACAAATACATATAATGAAATCGTTTAGATCCTTATTTTTGAGCTAAGCTTATTGTGCTTAATTATTCACTGGTATGACTCACTCATATGACTCACTCATATGACTCACTGAATCAGCCCTTCCTGGAACTGTGGATTTTATCTGCATTATTATCATCAATCTAATAATAATAATAATAATAATAATAATAATAATAATAATTACACATTTTCTTTATTTCATGTCCTCACAGTCCACTGAAGTCTGATGTGATTGAGTTTTTATTGTTAAGGTCATGCTGTATATATTGTTAAAGTCATGCTGTATATATTGTTAAGGTCATGCTGTATATATTGTTAAGGTCATACTGTATATATTGTTAAAGTCATACTGTATATATTGTTAAGGTCATACTGTATATATTGTTAAAGTCATACTGTATATATTGTGTGTGCTTTTAATCCAGGCCCAAGCCGTAAGTATGGTGTGGAGGATTAACTTCAGCACAGTGTGAAAAACCGGTGCGATAACTGTGGGAGAAAAAGTTCATATTCTTGTCTATGGGTGAGCGATATGACATATTATATCATCATATTGCCCAGGCCTATACTGTTTTACTACATGGTTGCTGGGAACATACCAATGTACATATATATAATACCAATAATGTATAATAATACCAATATTCTTCTCTGTTAGAATAGGAAATGTGCTTCATTATATACTTATAAGGAGTTATTTATTTCCTGTACTTCTAATATGAACATTGATATCACCGATGCTTTCAGAATAAGAAAATCCGAAATGCCTGTAACAGAGCGCACACGCAGCCCTCCAGTCATCAGGTCTGAGACGTTAATGGAGCCATCAGTCACATTACGTGGAGATGACCGCGGCATCGTATTGTCCACGTGAGGCAGATTTCTTTTTCGGATAAAACTTCTACTCTGTTCCTCTAGCTGTAATCTAAAACACAAGCTCTTGAGCATTTTCTAATGCTTTAAGGAACTGAGTTGGTCTGATTGTGATGTTAATTACTGAGAAGAGAATTAAAACATGATCTGTATGAACTTTAGTATTTCTCAGGATGGACTTCCTTCACCAGCTCCATCATACAGAGTCTTTTGGCGATTTTATGCATCTAAATGTAGCATGTGAAATTATACCATGTGTATAATGTAGTGTGTGGTTTTATACTGGTTGTTTTTACAGATCAGATAGTCACAGAATGCTGACTTGGGGTACGTCCGTGAATAGTGATTGGTCAATGTACAGAACATTCAGCCCGCGGGTTTTCTCACCCCGTATTATGTAAGTGTGTGAATGTAATACAGTAGAACATTAGTCTGAAGCCTGACAAAAAACCTGTTCAATTTACATCTTTTTATGCAGTGAATTTTATAACTGCATACATTATAATTTGATACTTTTTCTATGTACGCTCATTTTATTTCTCGAATGAGGACTTGCCATGACTGTCTTATCTTCCCTTAATTTAAAATCACTTAAATCACCACCATCTGTAACGGAAATATTTAATTTACCCTACTCATTTACTGTGCCAGAATTGTTGTAATAAAAAAATAAAAAATCAAAAAAGAATAAAAACTGTAAAGAAAAAAATTTTAAAGTTTTAAACTTTTATTTTACTCCTAACCTAATTTTTCTATGGAAACGAAAAGGTGCTACTAAAAGGACACGTAAATGCGGCTTTAACATACAGTAGTGCTTGAAAGTTTGTGAACCCTTTACAGTTTTTATATTTCTGCATAAATTTCTGCACAGACATAATATTGGATAATTTTTCCACCATAAATAAATGAAAAGTATAATACTTTTTGTCTCATTTGTTTAACTGGGTTCTCTGTAGCTACTTTTAGGACTTGTGAAAATCTGATGATGTTTTAGGTCATATTTATGTAGAAATATAGAAAATGCTACAGGGTTCACAAACTTTCAAGCACTGTATGCATATCAAATTTAGGATTGGACACGCTATGATATTTTGTGTTTGTTTTCGTATTATGAAGGCAAACGTGTGTATATTGCGATTTCCCTCTCACAGCTCTCCAGCTCCAACATGCACATCTGGCCAGTCAGTGGATGATGGCAGTTCATTTACAAGCAGGTGTGTTTCCTTACTCACTGACTTGAGAGGTTTAACACTACAGCGTCTAGTTTCATGCTGCTGATGCTCTTTAAACCGTTTTATCCATTTCAGGAAAAAGAGGTGCAGGACGTCCAGTGGACAACCAATTATGGACAACCAATTCCGGTACACAGTTTTGTCTCCCTGTTATATACGAGTGTCTGGTTACAACATGGAGAGATTTTATTATAAAAGCTACAACATTTTTCTTTGACAGGACAAAGATGGAAATGGCATCACCAGCTCCGACGTGTTCTTCTTTCACATCTGACCTGTCTATGCCTGAACACATTAAACGCAGGTGTGTTTACTTACTGAATGATTTGAGCAGCTACGTGACAAGAGGCTTTCATTTCACACTGCATAATGAACACACGGCTGCAAACAGCATCTCCAGATGAATCGCGTGCTTATCTCACATCAGAGGAAAATCATTCAAGATATTCTAAATATACCACACAACAGCAGCATCTAGCTTTCTCTAGATTTCTAAAGTCCACAGTTCCATCTGGATTTTTTTTTTTTTTTTTTACAAACTAGCTTGATATTTCTCCTCAGGAGGAGACCGGGACAGATACCATCCCCCTGCCTGTCTTTTAGAAGTGATCAGTCTATGGGAGAACCAATCAGATTCAACAAAGAAAACTTCTCTCCATACATGAGGTATGAACATCTCAGATGTACTGTGAAGAGATTGTGGGTTAAATAAACAGGAAAGAAAAAAACCACATTGTACCCATAGTCACAGCTTTGACTTTGTTTGTCTGACACAATTTGTGTTTAGAATATCATTTCATGTCAGATGCTGGCTAATGTTTACACGTCGTATTTATTAGAGCTCAAAGCTACGTTGGACCTGGAGTTGTGGCCTGTGATATCTGCCCTGGGAGGAAGATGATAGCGGTGAAGTGGTGCCTGACCTGCATCGTAGCTTACTGTGAAGCCCACGTGAGGCAGCACTACACTGTAGAAGCTCTGCAGAGACACACACTCATAGACGTGACGGGGGATCTGGAGACGAGCATCTGCCTGCTGCACCACCGAGCTCTGGAGGTCTTCTGCAAAACTGACCAGGTCTTCATATGTCTCGTCTGTGTGATGGAGGGACATAAAGATCATGACACTCTCCTGTGCAAAGGTGGAAGTCATGTTGCTCAGGTGGGTTGTTCACTAAACCAGTGGATGGATTTTGTTAGCAGAATCCAGACATCTAGTGTAAACATTTTCTCTTTGTCTCTCTCGCAATTTTTTTTTTGTCAGGCAAAAATGCACCAAATAACATTCTGCTTAAGAGAGTGCAAGACGGAGATGAGTCGTCTCCTCAAACACAATGAAGAGTTGACAGCAAAAGTTGAGGTAAGCACATCACTCCAAGCACAGCTTTTAAAATGGAAAGTTCCTCCACCTTGAAATGGATAAATTCTCTCCTTTTCTTTTCTGTATAAGAACCTTGAGAGAGCCGAGTCGGAGTTGTCTCACCTGACCAAGCGTTTCTACAGAGGACTTCAGGATTCCACGGGTGGGTTAGAATACAGTGTGTTATTTCTGCGTACTATACACACTACCACTAATAACAGTTTGTCCTCACACCACCAGTTTCAGATTTCACCTCTGAGTTTGTCGAGGTCGCGGCACTGGGGCGCCTGTTGGATCTCGGGATGCTGTATGACTGCCGCAGTGATTCCTTTAGCTCCGGTACGAACACGTTTCTACTCACTATAGCTTAAATACAACTTCAGCGGACCTTTAAGTTCTAATGAGGGAAAAAAAACTAGCGTGTATAGTGTACATCCCACTATATGATTTATGTTACTTTAGTTTAAAATGCATTTACTCTTGATTTTACTTGCTAGGTGGTACTTGCTAGGCTGCTTTTTAATGAGAGGTGGTATTTGACAGGGAAAGTGCATGTCAGTAAATGGGAACTTGTTGATAGGAACTGAAGTTGTGATTGGGGAACTGAAGAAAAGTTGGAACTAATCCTTACCTTATTTGTATAAAAGTGAGAAAATCTCGGTTAAAATGTCAGTGTTGCTTTATTGCTTCATGCTAAAATCTCGGCTCCATGTAATGCACGTACATGGAAAATGAACGCCTGTCGCTATGACTATAAGGTGTGTTGCTATGTCGCTTGAAATTGGGTCACCTGGGATGGACTAAACATTGCCTTTGCCCTTGCGGTGTCCAAGTCAGATTAATGCACCAATGTTATGCGATATTTTATATTTTCAGATATCATCTTGTGGGAAAAGAACCTCATATCCACCATGAAGCTGTCGATCCCTCGACCGCAGACTGATATGAAGATTTTAGAGAAAGACACTCTACAGGACAGACTTACAGCTTTGGACCTGAGCGTTTCTCTCAGGGCTAGTGTTGTATCAGGGCTGGTTGAGATCGCAGGAGCTTCTGCAGTGATTAATCATCCTGTTCAGTCCCAGCTGCAGGACCGAGTCACTCTGCATTACAGAACCTCCACCAGGCTGGACATGCTCAGTCATGAACTGCTACACAGATTTCCGCTCTCAGTGACCGGCTCGACCACAGCAACACACGTGGTTGTAGCTGTGCTGTACGGATCTCAGGCATTTTTGGTCTTTGAGAACAAGAAGGAAAGAAGTGCTGAAAACACAGATCTGAAAGAAGTAGTCAAGAAGATGATCGCTTCCTCCAGTCAGACAGATCTACTCTCCAGGCTCATTGAAATAAAAAAAACAGCATCTTCATTATATGATTGTGATGCCTTTATTGATGGAGATGCTCTGCAAAGTCCTGTGGATAGCACACTTCAAAATGCAGGAGCGGTTCCTCTTAAAGTCTGGCTCTACCCTCTGAAGAATCTGGACCAAACATCAGCTTGCGTTGTTAAAGATGTCAGTGAAGACCAACTATGTAAAGCAGAGAAAGTTCTGGAAAAACTAAAGACGGACATCAGCTTTTGTCAACATCTGATGTCCGTTGACGGTGGTCATGATGTATTTACACAGTTTCCAGCTTTAAAGGAAGCTCTGTCTGAGTTTTCTTCACTTCTGCAGCAGTACCAGTCCAATTTTCAGAGAAGACTGGCCTCCTGTATCAGGACCATACGAGAGACGGGAGCAGAAGAAGAAGAGGAGAATTTGCGAGATCTTCTGGACAGAAACAGCCAATCACCATTCAGTTCACGGTGCACGCAACAGTGGCTCCAAAACAGAAACGCTCAAGTTAGAGCTTTGATCCAGTGCAGATCTGCTAAGATCAGAATTCTGAATGCTGAAAATGACCTACAGCACTTTGTACAAGACAAGCAAGCAGACACAGTGTTGTGTTTCATTTTTACGTCACTGGAGGGGGAAGATCCATTTCTTTCAGCTCTGAGGCAGAACACTGAAGCAGTAAACACAGTGATCGCTACAGAGGCACAGCAAGCATTCAGGATTTCAGATACAAGTCAGAAAATCCTCTCTGACCTTCAGTCATTTACTTTAAATAAAGAGAACAATGAGAGCATGCGAGAAACCATGTTCATTGCCGCATCTGTCCCCGATTTACTTTTTCCTGGCTCTGCTATACATCTTTACCAGTCTGGAAATCTGGTAAGCCGAAATGTAAAACTTGGTGTAAAACCGGACCCCCCAGAAATAATTACAGTGCAACAGACACGTGTGACGATGAAGCTGCAAAGTTTAAAGACCCAGACTGCTGAAAATTCAGAGTATGGGTCACCATACTTGGCCACAAAGTCACTTCCACTGCCACATTACAGAGTGGAGTACAGAACAGTGAAGGAAGATAGAAGTCCTGTTGATACGAAATGGAGAGTCATCTCTTATACCGGAGAGAACGGTGTGGTTTCGGGTCTTGCACCAGGGACACACTACCAACTCAGATACGCTGTAATGGACAGTAATGGCATGAGCGACTACAGCAGAATTACAGAGTTTCAGACAGCCTCAAGACCCAGGCCTGGACAACCTACAGTGCTTAAACTGAATAAGGAATCTCTCTACGTTGCCTGGCAGAGGGCTGAGACTGATGAAGACTCCCTGGTGCTCTACTACATTGTGGAGTATTTGGAGGCTGCTCTGGAGGGTTGGCAGTCCTTTCAAACCGATGGAGCTGTGTGTGAATGCACCATAGCTCTTCCATACAGCACCTGTTACAGAGCCAGAGTGTCTGCTGTCTACGGAAACGGAGATGTCAGCACTCCCAGTGAGGAAACCAAGGTTCCTGTTCGTGGTAAGCACGTTTTCTTTTTCGCTTTCACATATGCAGTGCTGAGTCTGCTGTATTTTCCCTCTTCTAAACCTTTTTAGTCTTTTATTTGTGACTAAATATATATGCACATATATATTTTTATTTTCTTGTCTCCAGTCTGGTCCATAGACCTCTCAAAGAGAAAGGCCGCCATCTTCCTGGAAGTCCTGCGACTCCAAACAACAAAGAAATCTGTAAAGCTTAGAGACTGTACAGATGAAGAGAGCGAAGTGCAGAGCTTCCTTCAGTGTCTATCCTATATATCACAGCTGAGGTGAATACTTTACGTGTCATTTTTGAGTTCCACTGAAATAATTTGAGTAGAATGGTGTTGTCGTTGGTGTAAACTTGACTGAGAACAGTGTGTTACCCGGTGTGCTCTTGTCTCTGATCTGTATGTTCTTATCTCTGTAATCTTTCCTTGTTTCTATTCTGTAGTGTTGATCCGCCTCAGACTCGGAGAGAATCTCGTCACGAATGGAGTGATAAAGTGACGTCGTTCCTGATGAATCTGTGTCTGCAAGCAGCAATCCATCAGAAAGAGACAATTCAGGAAACTGTACAGAAATTACCTTTATGTTATTTCAAGACTTACCGAGAGCAGTCTGCTTTCCTACTGGACCTGTACTCGCGTGCAAAGGATCACGAGACTCAAACGGGCGAGAATGTCCGACCAGCGTTACGGGCTGTTTACCAGACACTTCCTGAAGTCTGGTCCTTAAACCTGTCAGAGAGGAAGGCTTCGCTCTTCCTGGAAGTGCTGAAACTCCAGACAGTGAAGAAAGCGGTAGAGCTGACAGGATGGTCAGAGGAAGAGAGTGAAATGAGGAGCCTTCTTCAGTGTCTGCCCTACATCTCCCAGCTCAGGTGACTTTTAAGATAACACTTTAATATAATGGTGTAATTTCTGACACCTTCAAGACTTTACTGGTTGTGGTTTCTCAGTAACATGACAAGCTTGTCTTGAGAGAAAAGATTGCAAATTGCTGTGGTATAAAAGGAATAAAACACTCCTAACATGCTGTTAATTCAAGGTGGTGAATGTATTTCTTTTGTATCACACCACCATGTTGTTGATTATTTTCCTATAAAAGTACATCATCAAATGCCTAGTATTCTGATCTAAAGTCATTAACATGATCTCCCCAGCATAATGTAGCTATTTTGTTTGTTTGTTTNTTTGTTTGTTTCTGCAGTTTTATTCCACTCCAGCCTCAAAGAGAGTGCCCTCAAGAACGGAAGAAGAGGGTGAGAAGATTTCTGCTGGACCTGTGTCTGCAAGCAGCTCTCCACCAGAAAGACAAGATTCAGACAATCATTGAGAAATGTTTCAAGACGGACAAAGAAATGTCCGTGTTCCTGCTGCTTCTTTACTCACACGTCAGAGACTATGAGACTCAAACGGGCAGGAACGTCCTTTCAGCGTTACGGGCTGCTTACAGTTCGCTCCCTAAAATCTGGTCCGTAGATCTCTCCAATGAAAAGGCTTCGCTCTTCCTGGAAGTGCTGAAACTCCAGCCAGTGAAGAAAGCGGTAGAGCTGAGAGGATGGTCAGAGGAAGAGAGTGGAATGAGGAGCCTTCTTCAGTGTCTGCCCTACATCTCCCAGCTTAGGTGACTGTTAAAACATCCTGCTTAAATTCTTTCAACCTCAGCTCTGCTATATGCACTTGTGTGTCTTAATAAATCTGCTCTGTGCCTCTTTTTTTAATTCTACTAGATTCGGCTTCGCTCTGCATGGAAAAAGAAGGACGTTAACCACCTTGCGCTTTCTGGTGAAGCTGATGGCTGGAGTGGCCGAGTGCAGTGCAGAAACAGGGGAGAGCTTCACTGAGCAGCTGGCATCTCTGTGCAGCTTCAGAACCTTCTGCTTTCCTGGAGATGATGAGGAATTTGACAACGTTGCCCACTGTAATATACTGCTAGATCTGTACTTGCATGTGAAGGACTACGAGGCAGAAACGGGCAGGAGCGTCCTTCCAACATTACAGTCAGTTTACGAGTCGCTTCCTGAAGTCTGGACCATAAACCTGTCAGACAAGAAGGCTTCACTCTTCCTGGAAGTGCTGAACCTCCAAACGGTGAAGAAAGCGGTAGAGCTGACAGGCTGGTCGAATGAGAAGAGGAAAGTGAGAAGCTTCTTTCAGTGTCTGCCTCGCATCTCCCAGCTCAGGTTTGACTCTCATCTCTCAGTTTAAGTTCATTTCTTAAAACCTATAAAGCGCTGTTCAGTTCTCAAATCTGATTAGTCAACAAGCTAATTGTCCCTGTAGCGATGCTGTGTTCATTTTATAAAATGTGTTGTTTGTGCTGTTTTGCAATCTTTCAGGATGTGTAGTGATGTGCTCCTGAGAATGGCACAAGCAAAGTCACTGAGGTCTCGTGCTCCTGCGACCCTTGATGAGCTTGTGCTCACCGAGAGCAGCGCTCAGCAGCCAGAGGGGACGCCTTGTAGGATCCTGACAAGCTTAGGCTTCCTTCTGAAACGCTGGAACATACAGCGTTTGAACCTGACTGAGTGCAAGATGGCGACCCCGTCACTGATAGACTTACTAAATCATCAAGGACCTCCAACCATCAGGTGGATGAGCATGATTTCTTGAGAAAAATGGTTGTCTCTGAGATAAATAATCATAAATCTTGCATCTTAAAAGCATTTGAATTAAAGTGTTAGACACTGTGTGTGTGTGTATGTGTGTATAGATTCTCTGAAGAGACTCTCCAGAAGCTGGTTGCAGTTGTTTATGAAGCTCAGGATGAAGATCTTACCCGCAGTTTCCTGCGAAATGCTGGCGGAGACCTGACTTCCTGCTCTCTGAGTTGGGATGTGATTCACAGTTTCCTGCAGCATCATACCATCACTGTAGACTTTAGAAGAAGCACCATTACACAGGAGAACATCCAAGACCTTCTGCTGGTGCTGAACAAAGTTCATCTCAGAGGGTGAGAAAAAAGGCCGTCACAGCTGCTTTATGGTTTAGTTTTGGGTTGTTGTTTTTTTTTTTTGCGCTTTTAACGTGGAGTGTAAAAGCTACAGTTCAGCTCCATGCAATTTTTGATTGAAAATTCATAATCATGCTCTCTCCATTTTATTTACTTTCCATTATGCATAGCTTAATTTTCATTAAAAAAAAACCTGCCTAAATGAACACTTTCTGTAGTATCTTTGGGATCTAATGGACGAGGCATATAGATGATGTGTCTTGTATTACTACCACCAGCCTCTCTCCAAACGTCTGCACTACGTAGTTAGAAAGTTAGACTTCATGTGCATGATGCAGAATCAACAACCACCTCGTGCCCTTGTGCTTGTGACCTCATTTTGATGCTGATTAATTGATTAATCAATCATAAGCCAAGGAATTATAATTTGTAAGTTGTTAGAATGGGAGGGAATTGCAGTTGAAGATGAGTGTGTGTGTGTGTGTGGTCCGTAGGCTGAAGTCCAGCTTTGTGCTGTCCATCATGAGAAAGCTTTATGAGACTTCTTCTGCACACTGCGTGTCCAGCCTGTTGAGCTCCACAGAGAACTGCATTAGCCTGGAGAACAGAAAGCTGAGCCCTGCTGACTGCGCCGCGCTGCGCTTCACCCTGCAGCACTGCGCATGCGTGTCGCTCAACCTGCTGTGGACCTCCGTACCAGAGGGGGAGCTAGAGAGCCTTGTGCCACTGCTCAGCCATGTCTCCCAGCTCAGGTCGGTGTGTTTGTTTGTTTGTTTGTTTCTTAAAGTTTGCGAACTCCTGAGTTAGGTTGTCTTTCAATGAAAAGATTTGTTTTATGTTACACCATCACTGAGCTCAGGTGTGTTGTGGTGATTTTGGTTGGAGGAAGTGTTTGTGGCCGTTCGTTATCTTTGTATTAATGGCAGGGCTTCA
>CM074972.1:11660294-11681671 GCA_037577455.1 Pangasius macronema
AGCATGTAACACTCAGACGTAAAGGTACTAAACTGTAGCATGTAACACTCAGACGTAAAGGTACTAAACTGTAGCATACTTTTCCATGGTGTTGAATTGGTAGCATCAGGGGGAAATATTATTATAATTATATAATTTAATATAAATTAAGGTATCTAATGGGAGGTGGCTTAGTGGCTAGCCCGCTTGCCTTGCACCTCCGGGGCTGAGGGTTTGAATCCCACCTCCACCCTGTGTGTGTGGAGCTTGCGTGTTCTCCTACTTCTTCGGACGATTTCCTCCAGGTACTCTGTAATGTGTTCTTGTGTGATTGCGCCCTGCGATGGGTTGGAACGCCGTCTAGGGTGTCCCCCCTTCATGTGCACCAAGTCCCCTGGGATAGGCTCCAGGCTTCCTGTGACCCTGTGTAGGAAAAGTGGTACAGAGATACCTACCTACCTACCTACCTAACATAATTGGACCTTAAGGACCACACACTACTCAGTACCAACTTATCAACAAGGAGAAGTACAGTTTGGTACCTTTATGTCTGGGGGTGTATAAAGAATTTATTTACTGTACTATTCTCGCATAATCCATTTGCATGTGTGAGTGGGTTTCCTCCAGGTTCTCTGGTTTCCTCCCACTTCTTAAACACATGCCAGTGGTGGATTTGATACTAATTTGATATAAATTTTGCCCTAGGTGTGTGTGTGTGTGTGTGTGTGTGTGTGAATTCTTGCCTCACGTCCACTGCGACCCTGATTACTGAAGATGAATGAATAACTATTCAGTTGGTAGAAGAGAGAGTGAGTGAGGGGGTGTGTGCACATTTGGACTCGCACCTTACACACTGCTCTGTGGTAGATATACGCTTGCAATGTGATTGGCGCACCCAGGCACGCGCGCACGCCGTTTGTAATATAAGTCCCGCCCCTCACATCTCCCTGTAGTGTTGCCACATTGAGAGCTTTTCATGGATGTGGAGTTTTCTTGACTGGAGAATCTGAAGAAGTTGAGACACGGAGGGGAGAGAATCTGGCAACCTCGCTGGAGTTAAAGAAACTTTACGCACGGTCACTGTGGAGTACATAATAACCCCCCCACACACACACACACCCACACACACACACACACACACACCCACACACACACACACCATGGAGAGACGCGAAGCGGAGGACACTCACTTTTCACCCCCAGGCAGTTAGGTGGACACGCAGCGAGCCAGATGTTGAGTGAGAAATGCCAGATGTTGAGCGGCTCGCGATGCTTCTGAACGGGAGTCAGGTGAACGGCTCCACCGCTGGAGAGCACGCGCTCCACAGACCGCCGTGGGTCACCACAACGCTCGGTTGCTTCCTCATCTTCACCATCGTGGTGGATATTTTGGGCAACCTGTTGGTGATTTTCTCCGTCTACCGGAACAAGAAACTTCGAAACGCCGGTGAGTGACGCGCGCGCGATCCAGAAACGGCATGCTGCTTTTGCACCAATGCCATTCAATTACGCATAGTAGTTATTTAACACACACACACACACACACACACATACACACCTCACATGTGGAGCACAGGCAAGATTCATCTGAAACAACAACAACAACAACAACAACAACAAAAGATATGCAAGATATAAGATTTAAAGGGTTCTTCCATCCAAACCTTGCTGCAAAGCAATGCTTCCCAAAGGAGCTCTAACTATCTTCATCTTTAACTCACTGGATACAATGCAGAAGTTAACTCACCACTTATATAAAATCAAATCCATCGCTCCATCAGCTCCACAAATTTCAAACAGATTTTTTTTGACTCTCTGGGAACCTTTTGGGTTCTTGTTGACATGTTGGATGTTTTAAGAGCCATCCATGTGGCACATGTTGCTGGATTGGCACCATCACCTTTTGCATCTTTACTAGATCTTTAATATTAAATAGGTTACTATATTATATTATAGGTTATATATATATATATAATGGATACAGGCGTGTACGAGCATTGCGCGTTCTCATGCTGTTTACGCGTCGCATCTCTCTCTCTCTCTCTCTCTCTCTCTCTCTCTCTCTCTCTCTCTCCAAATTTATGCAATTATTCATGTATCTTCTCAAGTCTTCACTGCACGGTCGTGTTGCATTGTGGTGCAGTTCTTTTGCATCTCAGAGACTTTTTTTTTTGTTTTGGCGCGCACGCACGCACTCCTGCGTTTAATTGATGCGCGCTCCCGCATTAAATTGACACACGTGTGCAAAGACGTTTTCCTGGCACATTTCTTTGCGTTTCTTTCTTTCTTTCTTTCTTTCTTTGGCACGCGTGGTTTGTCTTGTCTTGTCTTTTTTCCCCTGTTATCCTGAACGCACAAACACTGATGCCGGAAAATGTGCGCGCGCGCGTGTAGGAATGTGCCACCATTAAACATGCAGATCATCATACTTCCTTGCTTTTTTCCCCCCCACACGTCAGTTTTCAGAGAGACAGTTTTGCCCTTGTGCAGAATTATGGGCCACGTGCAATGCTCGTGCACACGTGTCTGGAATGAAAGAGGTTTTCGAGCCATAAGCTCGTCACTGATGTGGCAACCTCAAGAGTACATCTGTTGTACCTGTAATATGCATCTTTTACTTAGTCACGTGAATGTTGTGTGCATTTAAAAACTCATTAAAGTATACAGGTCCATCTTATGGACCTGTTGGACCTGCTGATGTGCCTTTAATTCATGCACCTCTGCAGGTAGAAGATACACACTAAAGGTACTAAAGATGTTGCCTTAAAGGTACCGCCACAGTGACACAACCACAAACTTCTCACAGGAATAAAAACTCAAACAAACTAAAACCACCAACGCTAAACCCAACATTAGCATCCTATTAACATATTTAATGTGTTTCAGAAAGCCATTTTCCTTTAAATACCAGAGAGAGTGTCAGGAGACGCCTGTGTGAGCACGAGACATGAACAATGTCGGAAGAACTTCTGTCTGATTTCATGATGAGGAGATTCAAAGGAATCTAATTAACTTTGACCCACTTTCAAACTCGCATATTTTTCCTAGATCTCATATACCCTGGGCGGGTTTTTTTAAAAAGAAAACTTTTACCGTCCCACTGGGGAGCTACTGCTGCCAGTTAGAAACCTCAACCACCCTGGCTCTGGTTTATCAGCATGGCTTTAGAGTGTGTTTTTAGTTGAGATGAGTGTTGGGTTTGAACTTTTGGACCTGAAGACCTTGACTTTGTGGTTCCAAACTGTGTTTCATGGATAACAAAGAAGTGTCCGAAGCCTTCTAGTGTTTAAATTTCCATTTATATTTATTCATTAGGCTGATGCTTGTATCCAAAGCCAATGAGACAGGATATAAAGGTCTTACTCAAGGACCTCGAGTGGTAGCGACAGACCTACAGACCATCATCAGCAGTGGCTCCAGGGTCTCCATGGAGCCCAACACCAAGGCTAGTTTAAAGAATAATAAAGATGACCTTTGGAGAAGCTGGTGCTTGAAGCCATGACCTTGTACATGTGAAGCATCACTCTACAGCACACTCTACAGAAAAATCAGAATCAGTCTTCCTACTTTACATCAAATGTAGCTGATAGTGTCCAGTCACTTTTCCATAAATACAGGCCCAGATCTTCACATACATACCTCTAGAGACTGTGTTAAGGTATGCGATGTCATGCAATGTCATGATTTTAAGAAAAGGTACACCTTTAAATAGTGTAATATTACATTCAAAATGATTATTTTGCACATTTATTGTTCTGATTTATTTATTTTTGTTGTTGCCAGTGTACTCTAAAGCTAGCGCTGAAGCAAGCGTCTTCCATTAAACGTTAGCTACGATAACCTCGTAGCTAAACTACAGATGGAGAAATGACAGGGCAGACATGTCTCGGCTGATGGGGTGCATTTGGGATAAAGGTGAAGACTGTGGAAACTTCATTTCAGATCAGCTCAGGTTTCAGATCCACATAAAAACCTGCATAAGTTCCTCAGCCAGTAGTGACAGCTGCACATGCCCCAGTTTCTGTGTGTGTGTGTGTGTGTGTGTGTGTGTGTGTGTGTGTGTGTGTGTGTAGTGCATTAACAGATTTCCATCCTTCAAAGTTTCATTCATCCTTTCGAGCTCAGTTTCTCTCACTGCCCAGATCCCTTTCAGCTGAAGTCTGCGCTCCACTTTTCCATCACATCTCTGTAATCTCTGCTTTTTTTCTTAATGACACGTCTTTGTACTTGATTACGTAATAACCTGCTGTCCAGGATTACAAAAGTTACATAAATAGTGTTTCTGCCGTGTGGGATTATGTGTGTGTATGTGTGTGTGTGTGTGTGTGTGTGTGTGTGTGTGTCTAATCTTAATATTAGAGTTATTTTAGTAAAATATGAAGAGTTGTGAAGCATGCATAATAATGTTCAGTCAATTGGTTGTTGGTTTGTTTATTCCTTTATAAGTTTATAACAAAT
Source organism: Pangasius macronema (assembly GCA_037577455.1). NCBI lineage: Eukaryota > Metazoa > Chordata > Actinopteri > Siluriformes > Pangasiidae > Pangasius > Pangasius macronema. The sequence goes on from CM074972.1 coordinate 11,664,732, forward strand.
AAGTAAATAAAGCTCGTAGGTAAGTAACCGAGTGACGAATAAGATAGTGACTAGTAAGTGAAAACGTGAACATTATATGTGCATTCATTCATTCATTCATTCATTCATTCATTCATTCATTCATTCACTCAGCCAGTCATTTGTTCATTCAATAATTTTTTTGTTCATTAATTTGCTGATTTGTTGACTCATAGTGACAATGATCACATGTTCATTTACCATTCATTCATTCATTCATTCATTCATTCTAAGTAAGTAAGTAAGTATTCAACCGAACGAAGTAAATAAGTAAACAAAAGAAACCAAAATTAAGTAAATGAGTAAACATCCATGACACGCCTACACCGCATTCATTTGTTCATTCATTTGGTCATTCATTTATTTATTGATTCATTGCTATGCTTGTTCTAGTTTCAATTATTAATTCTTGAATATATTGTAACTTTTACATGTTCATTCATTCATTCATTCATACATGCATGCATGTATTCATAAGTTGGTGGAATCATTCAGTAATTCATGAAATATTTGTTCATTCATTAACTAGTTTTCACACAAATTTTAACAATGGTGGTTCATTCATTCATTCATTCATTCATTTTGTTTGAATGTAATTCATTTGCTAATTTTTGTCTGTGTCTGCTATACAATTGTTCGTTAATTAATTAATTAATTCATTCATTCATTTTACATATTTCTTCATTCACATTTTTAGTCACTGATGAGTTTGTTCATTCTTTCTTTCATTCAATAATACATCGGTTTTCCATTCATCTACTGAACTTGTTTATTCTTTAATTAATGATTCATTAACTGATCATTACGATGATGTTTTATTATTAATTGAAATCCACTGTGTGTGTGCGTGTGTGTGTGTGTGTGTGTGGGTGTGTGTGTGTGGATGATACGCTTGTCAAAAGCCTTTATCAGTGGAGCAGAAAGCTGTCTCCATCATCCGATGCCTTGCTGAGTTAACAGCGGTATTTACAGAAAGGTCCAATCACAAAGCTCTGTGTCGGTGTACGATGTTTTCATGCATGCAGCTACCAGCAGATTGGAGGCTACCCTCACTCTCTACCAGCTGTGTAGGTGTGTGTGTGTGTGTGGGCAGCTCCACCTGCAGTGCATTAACATTTCTATGGCTTGGTGGTAATCTCTCTCTCTCTCTCTCTCTCTCTCCCCCATTCACTCATCGACCCCTGATGATGTTAATTATGATGATGATGATAATGCGTGTGTGATGTTCCTAGTGTTGTTACTGCATATAGCGCTCTTCTTTTGGCTACAAATCATGTTCACATTTTTTTTGTAAGTCTATATACATGCAAGTCTTATATAAACCTGCTAGTTATCAGAAAAAAGGTTTATAGCTAATACTAAGAACTTCACTACCTACGTAGCCAGCTATACCAAATTAGGCTAGGTAGCTTTCTTAGCAGTGTGGTAATTCAACAACACTCAGAAAAACATGCTGACCTTTTGTTAACTCTATATAAATAATCTAGTCTTTTTTTTGGCAAATAAATTACACCCTGCTATTTTTACAGTCCTTTTACAAATGTAAAAGCTTGCCTTGAAGTTAGCAAACTGCACTACAAGGATTGTGACTAGCTAGCTAGGAACACGGTGTATAAAAAGCAAGATCCACACACATACACCATTTTCTTCTGTGTGTGCTAAATCTTCCAATAATACAGCTCAGCCATTGCAGAGTGTCGGCTAGATTAAGGCTTCCTCCTTCCTCCAGCTAGCTGGACACAACTCGAATTAAAAACATGATTTAAACTTCACATACGTGATCCGTATATAAAAATCGTAGTAACGCATCGGCAATTTAACATTTTGAATCCGACCAATCGAGGTGCACATTAGCGAGTCTCCATATATGTAAATTTACACAAACTCAGGTGTGACGCCTACGATACAAACGTTTTTTTTTCTTAAACAATTTATATCCAATACAATAAATGAGATCCATTTTGAGTGGTACGATATAAAGGAAAGTTTTATAAGAACGTAAAGATTCATACTTTTCTGTTTCTTTTTTTTGATAACACATAATTCTTCCGTACTGTTACGATGAATACTGTAAAGCGAAGCAACGTCACTAGCGCTGGTCAAACACACATCATGGAAATCCCTTACTCGCATTTTACATACAGTTCAGCCATAATTTATGAGAATAATTGTCATAATTGGGGTATTTCCTTTCAGGTTTTTAGAATGGAGAAACTATAAATTTGCGATAAATCACTCCATCTATAACGAAGGCTGTCAACTTCATAGGAATTTGCGTGAGGTAATAAACATTGCGTTTATTGAGCCGAGACATATGCCTCAGTTATCCCGCTGTAGATTAGCCGTCTCAGCCCGCCAACATTCCCACCATATTTGCACAGATATAATATCAGATTGTTTTCCGAAGCTCTTCTTTGTTTAGTTTGGCCTCTTCCTGTGCGTTCCAGCTCCAATCTGGCTTCTCTCATTGCGCCGGCTTGACCGCCATCCCCTAATTAATTGTTTTTGCACCATCTGTGTGTTCCTGTTCATTACACACTCTTAGTTTGTTCTTTTAATCCTGGTGGCGACTGTGTGCTCATAACTGTGGCACAACAGATCAGGACGGTTTAGCTTGAATACACAAAGCATCAAATGTCATAATGAAAATGTGCATGTTTTGTGTCAAACTCATTCCATTCACTTCGTTTTGTTAGTCTGCACTGTGGTAAAAAAATAAGCCTGTGTTGTTGGTTTTTTGGGTTTCGGACTGACGGGCTCTGTGTGCGCTGGAAGAGAACGGGGCTTGAGGGCATAGTGATGAGCGCTGTGATCACAGGACCAGGCATATGACTGGAAAGTTATTAAATGCAACAGCAGTATGATGCCAGAGCCAGGTGAAGCTTTGTTCACACTGACCTAGAAAACACTGGCATCCAAATATCAGTGGTAAATTTAAAAAAAAAATCTGAGTATAGTGATGTATCAACATCTATATAAATATAAATAACTTATTTGACATGTAATGAGACATTGTGGCATAAAAAATTCTTATTTTTTTAGACGCTGGAAATTTTTTCCCTATTTTTACTGAAAAATATGGCATTGATTGAGTGAGCTATGCTAACAAAGGTTTTGATGCTATGACCTAAATTTTGCAGTTAAAATTCCAGACGTTTATATCCAAAATCTTTCAAACAAATTTTAAAGAATCTCACTGATCCATATAAATGGCTCTTGATCCAATATATATATATGTACAATAACATTCTAAAGAAAAATAAAAAGTTATAATTATGAGGTACTGTGCTCAGGAAATGCTAAGTCAGTTATTGCTAATGCGCTGTTGGTGCTAACTGAAGGTTTTGTAAACTGTTTGTTTAATTGGTGTCATCATGTATGAGTGCTTTAGTTTTATAACACATTCTGACCATCTGTGAGGAAAAAAAAATCTTCATTTCTAGACAACACCATGTGTGAGTCACGGCTAACAGGTGTGTAAGTGTTTACTGAGCGAAACGCAGGAGCACCTGGCTCCTAATTTGCTATCCATGTACCAATAGGCATGTGCCAACATTTCATTTCCATACCATGAAAATCGGCTAACGTCTTGGCATGATTTACAATATTAATATCATTACTATATATTTAGTTGTACCTCAGTGAAGAGCTACAGTGATGTCTTGTAGCCCATATATTAAATCAATAATACATCCTGATTCAATAATACACGTTTCGGAGTGAGATGTTAAAATGTGATAAAAATGGCATAAAAATAGCATAAAAATAGCGTCATCGGCTCAAATAACACAAAATAAAAATATTTTATGTTTTTAGGTTGATCCAGCTGCTGTGTATGCCATCACTAAGAGAGCAATTTAGTTGTTAGCAGGGCCAGCGGTTATCTGTGATCTTGTTTATAAATGTCAGTGTGACATGGCGTGTATCAACAGCCCAGTTAGACAGTCTGCTTCTGAATGGAACATGACAAGGTTTTGAAATTTTCACCACAGCAACGTTGTGAAAATGAGGGTCTATCAGCATAAGCCAACTGTACACTAAGTTCAACAACGGGAAGGCGGAGGGCGATGGAGGACCTACTGAGCCATAGCGTTAGCTGTTTGACCTTTTCCCTATACAGATACATATACAGTTTCCATATACAGTTACAGCACTGTAGGTGATATTTGCTCTTTGGTACAGATTGGGAACTAGTGTTCCTCCCCTAAATGCAAAGCTCTCCTTTTAAAAGCTGATGTTTAGTTTTGATTAAATTTGAAATATTCACTTATTAATGGGAATTGACTTATCCAGATATTAAAACCCATGGTATATGATTATATTACTATAAAACCACAACCTATTACTGCAAGGACACCATCCAAGACCACTCCACCTCATTACATGTTTCTACTAATTCCTAGTGGTTCTTCTTTCTATTTGGTGTAACAACATAAGTGGGACACATGGGAACATATAGGTAAAGTGGTTCCTAGTGTTCTATTTGGTGTTAATATTAAAATGTAACGTGTCCTAATGGTGTAATTGTTGACCTGTGACTAATTCTAGATGTCTTTGATGGTTTCCCAGTGGGATTCACGGTATTTAGCTTTGAATCCTAGACGCATTTGATGGTTTCCCAGTGGAATTTAAAGCGGGACATTACAGTTTTCCAATGGGATTCAGGATATTTACCTTTGCATCTTGCATATCTTCATTCACAGGTCACCTTCTAAATCTATAGGACTCTTTACATTGTGTTATGGGAACAGAAACGTTTCTATGGCTAGTTTTTCCTAGTGGCTCTGTGATGGTTAGTAATGTTATTTCCTGGTTTCTATTTCCATGTGTTTCATGGTTTTCCAATGGGATTTCACAATATTTAGCTTTGTAGGAATCATGTAGGAAATCCATCAAAAGCATCTTAAATAATTGGGACCATTTATATTTTGATTTTAACATCATATGATAATAGGAAAGGTTTCAGTTGGTTCCTAGTGGTTCTGTGATGGTTAGTAATGTTCAATTTGACACTGATATCACAGCATAATGGGCCCTAATGGTTCAAGAAGTTAACCCATGACTGATTTTTAATGGTTTTCCAAAGGCATTCAAAGGTGTCCAACGGGATACACTGGTTTTGTGATGGAATTCATCATTTTCACTGTAACACATTTAAAATCTGAGGGTCCAGTGTACAATGTGGCAATGACTGGTAGTGTCTTGGTGATCCTTGGTTGTCTTTGGAAAGAGAAAAAGTGTATAATGCTCAAATCAAAACATGAAGAGTCCCAACAACTTGCCATATGACTGATTCTAGATGCTTCTGATGGTTTTCCAATAGGATTCAAAGCTGAAAAATATGAAACGCATTTAGAATGAGTCACAGGTCTGTTACATGTCACACTGTCATATCAACACTGAATGAAAAACAGAAAATAACTAACCAAAACAACAGAACCAACAGGAACCTGTAATGGAGTGTGATGGTGACCGTTCCAGTTTTCCATTAGGTGTTGATATCACTATATTATGGGTCTTAATGGTGCTTCAATGGGATTCAAAGTTGTCCAATGGATTTCCAATTCTTTTCATGATATTATCGAGAATTATTCACAGGTCACTTGTTCCAGACACTTTCTAAGCATTAGAGAACCACCTGCAACCAAAGGAAATGGGTAATGTTTCTTTTTCCAGCAGATCGGTCCCAGATTAGGCCCATATCTGATTTAGCCAGGCTGTTCGATGAAGTGTAGCAGCTTTTGAATCAGGTCAGTAATTAAAAGAGGTTTATCATATTTTCCTGTCTAGAATGTGCACCGAGAGTCAGAATGAGGTGCTGCTGCTTCCCGCAGTGCTACAGTATCACGTGTGCAAGCTTTTGTCCTGGATTCCTTTATGCCTTCAGTTCCACAAATGAATTGTGTAGTAACCTGCTCTACACTCCACTTTTTCCTCTCTGATGCTGACGTCAACAAGTCCTTCAGGATGAAATTTAAGGCCATGTTTGTGTGCCCCTGATTCAGTGACCCCTGCTGCGATCAGGTGTGTGTCTTGTTGGCATGCTGTGAGTGCTTTTGCTCACGTGTTTGCAGACAGTTCAACCAGCGTTAAAATTCCATTCTCCACTTTCCAATGGGGAAGAAAACATTTGAATACTGTGACATAATGAGCTTATCGAAGCAAGATATATTAACTGAATTAAAAAAAAAAAAAGTTTATGATGCTTCATCTTTTGGTGTTATAAGTTATAACTATAATGTAATAATGTAACTGTAATAATTATAAGAGTGTTGCATGAAAGAGAGGAAAATAAATATAATAATTTTGCATGTTTGCCAACAGGCCAAAGGGAACATTATAGTCGTCTACAATGTCATATGGCTTCTTTCTATGAACTGTACCAGACTCTCTGGGGAATACTGCAAATCTTACACGACCATCCCCAGTTTAAACACTAGTAACAGAATCAAAAACACTATATCATAGTGTCATGAGAACGCTAANGGAAGAAAACATTTGAATACTGTGACATAATGAGCTTATCGAAGCAAGATATATTAACTGAATTAAAAAAAAAAAAACTACAATTCTTACACGACCATCCCCAGTTTAAACACTAGTAACAGAATCAAAAACACTATATCATAGTGTCATGAGAACGCTAAATGGCACTGAAATGTAAAAGTGTCGATCTTGAAATTTGATGTGCACAATGTTGAGGCCATGTTTAAAGTAGCTATGAACATCTCTATAGAATAATATCACTAGCAGAGTTAGTGTAACGAGCCTGAATTATCGAGTAGCATTATTGCTTTTTAAATCAGGTAGCTAGCAGCAGTGCTGCTAAAAGTGATGAGATTTCATTTTCTTCACATACATTATATATAATATAAATTCATCAAGTGAATGAATCTGAGCGATAACTAGCTGTGAACAAAACCAAAATGTTTGGGAGAATTTATTAGCTATTATTTGTGATATAATGAAGCTTTAGCTTCTGTGCATTTACTGTAATTTTCCAGTATAGCTTGTAGTGTAGCTAGCTGACTTTAGTTAAGTAAAATTTTAAAATAGGACAAAGTACATCGGACGAGTCTAGATTAGCCACACTTATTGTACACTGTATATTGGACATGCAAATTTTCCAAATATAAGCTAAATGTGTCTACCTTTTGACAGTTAGACAAGGAAACGGGTCTTCATTGGGTCTGTCCACTGATAGTCAGTTCCATGTGTTTCTGGTTTGTTTCGCCTTTTTCTAATATAAAATCTCATGCCCTCTCTGCCTTCTCCCTCTGAGTGGTGCTAGTTTCTTCACAGCTTTGCTATTTGCTTGTTGCATGCTTTCTGCAGTCTTTTGGCCTTATTAGCTTTCATCTAGTTTATGAAAAAGGACAGGCCATATGACATGGATTATAACCAATAATTACAGAGAAAATTAGATAAAATTACTCACCACTTACACTCCCAGGTCGACATGGAAACATATACGGAAAGAGGTTGATATGGAAACATAATCTGGTAATGTTCTTCTCGTAGGTGTTGTCTCTAGGTGGTTATTGGCCAATGGGGACCTGTCAATCAAACAAATTACACTCCTATAATCATTCCCAATTGGCCATGGATGTTCATGGATGGCCATACCTGTCAATCAAAGGAACGATTAAATAATAAATATTCCCGATTTGGCCTTGGATGGTTACCATTTCAAGTGAAAGGGGAAATTTTTCCTGCCAATGAAATATAGCCCTCACATAAAACTCCCCAATTTGTGATGTATTGATTCAGGCTGAAAGGATAATAGTGTGGGTTACTGTAGCATGAAGGAGCTCCGAGGCTGAAGGTCATGAAGGTCTGTACTTCATTCTGTATTCACATCAGTTTTATTTATTTATTCAGTTGTGCTTATAGCAGCCTAGAAAATTCACAGGCAGCAGCTTAAAAAAGTTAGAAAAAGATGCTTAAATATGACCACATTAAGAAATATTGGGTAATGACAAGGCATCCTTGTAGACTTTTGTATGCCTTTATGGGGGAAAAAATCATTTGTATTTTGTTTTGGTAAAATACAAGACTAAAGATGAAATCTAACTAAGGAAACTGTATCTAAGGACGTTGATGGTGTAAATATGGAAGTTGATGGTGTAACTACACACACATCCAGCTTCATTCAGGGTCATCTAGAAAAAAAAAGCATGCATTCAAAAACTATGTGTCAGCTATTCAGAAGGCTTTAACCTGTCCGAATATCTCGTGTCTGATTTGTCGATGTGGAACATTGTTATTTTTGTCTCTTTATTTTTTTCTTCTGCTATAAAGCAGATGGGCTCAGCTGTAATCTGCTTAAACGCTGGGGGGAGGATACTGCGATAGAGAATAATATCACTTTCACATCTTTTTTTTTCAGAATGAAACAGCTGAGAGTCCATTTAAAGCTGACTTGGTTAAATCACTCAGTATCTTTTGTATTTACTTTTTGACTGAGACAGTTCATTGCTCATATGAAGCTCTACACCATCAGCTCAATTTGTCACTTTCACTGAGGTGCCTTTATCCTGGATTGTGAACATTTCAGAGATGTAACTCTCATTACATAATGAGCCTTGAAATATTTTTGCTAAAACTGTTTATTAAAATTTCACCTTTAAGAGAGCAGAAGTGCTTCTTTATGCACGTAATTCCCCTGCAAGAGTACAGCATTCTGTGAAGAATTTATTGCCTGAATTGCACTACACTGGCCATATTCTCTCCTGTCAAGTCAAATCATGTATTTATCCCCTGTAGGATTCACTGTTCATACTCACACACACACACACACACACACACACACACACACACACACACACACACACACACACACACACACACACACACCAACAGAATCTGACAGCTCTTTCATGGCATGTTTGGCATGGATGGTGTGCTCTGTGTCTTTCATGTTGTAGCGGCCGCTACTCTTGTCGCTTGTGGGCGTTCACCATTCAGCTTTACTTTACTAGCTTTGTACACTCATCAGCGGCACTCAATGGTCACTGCTACTTCCTCCAAAGCTTTATTTTTCTTCATAATGTGTCTACACATTTAATGAGAGGTTGTATATTGTATATATGACGAGACAAAAGCACAGTTATAGGTTTTTCTTCCATTGTTATTTTGAGTGTCAAACAGTAAATGAGAATTAATGGCAGGTAGGAGCTAAAGTCATGAATGGGGAACTAAAAAAACGTAGGACCGCACATGCCGCCCAAGGAACATTCTAGCCATTCGTTTGGGTTTGTCGCATTACTGCATCATACCTAGTTCGTATAGGACCGAATTTAGAGAAAATAACTGCTTGATGCTGTCGCTGAAATCATGGCTCTGTGTCACACATGTTCATAAAAAAATGAGCTGTCGGTTACTCCTGTGAACGCAGACTTAGTGCCACACAGGCGTGATGATGTTATTCACACCTCCAACCCCCAATGCTTTAAATTCACTCTATTGGTATGGACTTAGCAATGCATCTTCTCTTCCGTTCCTAGTGTCACGTTCTGTCATGTACTCAGGAAGCGCTGTGATTTCCTTTTATTTTTCATTCAGTGCTCGCAAGCTATCTATCTTTCTGTTCCACATTCTGTGTTGAAAAAACAAAGCATGTCTTTGATAAATCCACAAGCAAATCTGTAAAAAGAAATAAAGTGGCTTTGATGAATGTTATAAACATCCTTTTCTATCTATTCACCCATCTCTCCCTCATCTGATTCTCTCCCATGTCTCTATGAAAACAAGAACAGAAGACAGGAGCCCATTAGCTATAATATAAATGCTGCCTCTCTCTCTCTCTCTCTCTCTCTCTCTCTCTCTCTCTCTCTCTCTCTCATGCATTTCCTCCGTTATGGCTGCCTTTCTCCTTCAATACCTCACCCTGTTCTCCCCCCATCATCATCTCGGTTAATGTGAACAGAAGTGAGACAGAAAAGCAGATGAAGCCTCACACTTGCTCCTGTTCAGGCGTATCCTGACTGTCAGAGCAAACCACTTAAAACACACAGGCGGTGTTATTAAAATAAAAAAAAACACCCACGCATACCCATATCTGACAAACTGACATGCTCTCAAAACTTTGCCTCATTACCTCAGTGTTGTTCAGAGGCTTCCTCTAGCATCACCGTTTCGTTTCAGGCTCATTGAACAAACGAGCGCTGATCTGGGATCAGATTTCGCTTCAGTACCTGGCTGAATGTGGACATTTTCAGCAGGTACGATGACGGGCTTTAAAAATGGGAAATGGGAAAGCAAACAACACTTTTTAAAGCAGATACCAAGAATAAGCTAGCTAAAGCTGACAACTGATCTAGCTAGCTTTTAACCATGGACTTCTTTAATATATATGAGGGAATGGCACAGTGACAGTATAAGTGAGAGAAGAATATCAGGAATATCAACATTTACCTCAGATCTGTTGGTGAATTATATTAAAAAAAAAGCCTCAGCATGGGCCGCTAAACCAAACCAAAACAAACTAACAAACAAACAAAAAACCACAGTCACTTCCCAGTGTCTGACATTCTCTCAAAACTTTGCCACATTACCTCAAGGATCAGGGCTTCCTTTCAGACTAAAACCACAAACGAACGCTGATCACTTTCACTCGTCCAAGCTTCAGCATATGGCTTAATTCAGGCAAGTACAATGACAGCAATTGTGCTTTAAAAAGGGAAAAATAATCACTTTTTAGCTTCTGAGAATTCTGTTGCAAGGCGAAGCACCAAGCACAACTAGCATAGGCTAACAACTGACCTAGCAAGCTTTTAACCATTAACTCTTTTAATACATACAATGGAAAGGCACAGTGACAGTATAAGTGAGATATAAATGTCAGGAATATCAACATTTACCTCAGCTGTGTTGGTAAATTATTAAGAAAAGACTCTGTATGACTAGAATTACACTGTACTTATATGTAGCATTTGTCGCTAAACAAACTTCCATAATACTGAGGAATTCCATCAGTGTGTCACAAGTCCGGAGCTGTCAGGAAATGGACTATTTATGTAAAACCACAATTCATCAAGCTAACTAAAGCTAACTAATGGTAGCCAAAGATAGCACATTATACTGCAATATACTGTTATACTGTTAATGGTATTTAATAATAACTCATTCAGGCCTGTAGCCAGATGCTAACTAACTGTTACAGTGACTGCTGAGCTGCTGTTATAGAACATTAATCAACACTTTCTGACTAATCAGGATTGAGAAGTGCTGTGGTATACATGAATGTCCCTGTATTCTTGAGCTTAAAACATCACTTACTGTGCATGTGTGTTATTCTTTTTACATACACAATTCTGTTCATTTTCATGAAGGGTGACAATAATTCTGGAAGTCAGTGTAAATGTTTCCTTTGTTAAATAAATGTTTTAATGTTTATTCATTTCTCAGTCTGTCCTTCCCTTCCTATTCACTCTCTCCTCACTCTTTATCTCTCCATCATGCCCACTCTCATTCCTTTCCCTTTTCTCCCCCCACGCTTCCTTTTTTCTCTCCCACTACTCTCTATTTCTCCATCATTCCATCATTCCCTTTATCTCTCTCTCTCTCCCTACCCTTTATCTCTCTATCCTTTCCTCTCATGTTCCATCTCTCCATCATTCTCTCTGTCTGTCCTTTCCTTTATTCCTCCATCCCTCCATCATCCCATCTCTCCACCTTTCTTTCCCTCATCGAGTCCATCTCATCCCCTCTCTTACATCTCATCGTTCCAAGCACTAAATCTCACTCTGAGCACTAATTCCTAAACATAAGCTTGAAGTGTGATGCAATGTGTTGGGGGAAAAAAAGCGTAAATGGTTTTCTTAAGTGAAATCATCACACACACTTACGTCTTCTCTTTTCAAATTTCCACTATGCAATCTCTCAAAGCCGTCGATTGTCGCATGAAGTGCCATAACTGCCATTTCCCCCGGGATGAGGAGACGTGACCTTGAAAAGCCGGATATAAACACTTATAGTTTCGGAGTGTTTGCAGTCAAGTGAATCTTCTCTCAGTGTAACATGGCTGCATGTTGTTCCGTACACTATTTTGGAATTTTGGTGGATATTAACGAAGTACACAATTTCCTACAGTCTGTGATGATTGATTGCCTTGAACTCAGTGCCGCAACTATTTTGTGTGTGTGTGTGTGGGTGTGTGTGTGTGTGTGTGTGTGTGTGTGTGTGAGAGTTCAATTGCACCAATCCAACCAGTTTCATTATTAAAAGACAATTTCTGGGGCAATGAAATGTTTCGTGTGTGTGTGTGTGTGTGTGTGTGTGTGTGTGTGTGTATTTACTCTACTTCTGAAGACCAGAAAGGACCAAATACCTCCAAGACTATCGGACAGTGTCAGATTTCCTCCCAATCACCTGGTCTTCACAGCTTCACAGAGCCAAAAGGTTTGCTTTGGGTTACTGAGGTTAAGGTTAGAGTTAGTTGTAGTACTGTGTCAATGGAAGGTCCTGATAAACATAGAAAACCTGAATGTGTGTGTTTCTGTTTTCAATCAGGTCAGAGTTGCATGCAAACTGGCAGATGTGGCTTCTGCAGCAAACTATTATTGGCAGACTTTATTACAGGTGTGTGTGTGTGTGTGTGTGTGTGTGTGTGTGTGTGTGTGTGTGTGTGTGTGTGTGTGTGTGTGTGTGTGTGTGCGTGAGAGAGAGGACAAGCTAACAGCAGGAGACACAGCCTGAATGATGCACACAGACAGACATGTCACATGGAATGAGACCACCTGAAGAGAAACATTTTTGAGAGAGAGAGAGAGAGAGAGAGAGAGAGAGAGAACAAAATAGAGAGATATAGAAAGAACAAGACAGAGAGAGAGAGAGAGAGAGAGAGAGAGAGAGAGAGAGAGAGAGAGAAAGAAAGAAAGTCAGACAAGCGGGGTGAGAGAGTTATAGAAAGAGAGAGACAGACAGGCAGAGTAGAGAGACTGAGACAGGAGAGAGAGAGAAAGAAAGAGAGAGACACAGACAGGAGAGGCATACAGGCAGAGGAGACAGAAATAGAGACAGTCAGAGAGCGAGAGATAGACAGACAGAGAGAAAAAAGAGAGACAGAGAGAGTGATAAAGAGACAGAAAGAGAGGGAGAGAGACAGCGAGAGAGACAGACAGGCAATGACTTCTCTCATTTGTTATTTGTTTTACTTAGTGAGCTGTGTGTGTGTGTGTGTGTGTGTGTGTGTGTGTGTGTGTGTGTGTTTTTTAATAAAAAAAAGAGTCTATGAATGGATGGATGGAGTGGGAAACAGATGTTGGAAATGAAGGTAGCGTGCATGAGGTCACAGCACAAAGGAAAGTGAAAGACTTAGTGTGTGTGTGTGTGTGTGTGAGATTTCAGTGTGAATGTCAGCGTAAGGAGTTTAACAGAATCACTCAGAACATGGATTTGATAGTTTCTTTAGTTATGAAAGTAAAGTCCTCACCAACTGTCTTTAAATCTAAAAAAAGATCACACATTATGATTCTCAGACACAACGTGATCAGTTTAACGCGTGTTCCCACGCTCGCCACGGGTTTTAAGCGGCTCATGCGAACGCACGCTTGCAGGCAAGTGGCTAGACTTTAATTGCATCCGCTGGACTTATGACAATAACTCTTTTCTGGCCTGTTATGTAACTGAGAAAACCCCGACGTTGGGGGCGAAACGTTTCTCCCCCACACACTGCGCTGGTGCTGAAAGCCAACTCAAAACAAACCTGATGCTGGAGGAAGAATGCAAGACTGAACATTCTTCACAAACTCTGTACACGCTGTCTAACACTATAAGTAACGCATTGCCACTATCTGTATATGGACGTATACCTGAAGTGAGCGTGGCCTAAATCAGAATTTAAAAAAAATTTAAATATAAACCCTAATACTATGCCCCTAGAAACAATAGAATTCCTCATCACTCCAGTTCATAACTGCTCTCAAAATACAGCAATGTGTGTGATATTTCCTAAAGAATTTAATTGGCCCTAATTCCCAAAATATAAAGAAACTAGTAGCACATTTGAAATCATTGGGACCCTGACCAGGCACTTACTAAGGATGCTGTAAATATTTGGGATGACATTAATGATGACATAGCCTCAGACAGAATGAAGTCGAGAGGCTATCACACTTTATTTATGCTATAAGCTATTATCAAGTGAATTTTTTTAGAGCAGTAGGCAGTTAAGAGTTGACAAAGTCTAGCTCGTTTTGAGTAGTTTTAGACATACCATAGTCCAAAAAATTCAGGCATTGGAAAGCACGGGGAAACATGATTATTTTCTATAAACCTGCATGGCAATGGTACCTTCCTTAATGGCAGTGGCCTCTTTCAGCAGGATAATGCTCCCTGCCACACTGCAGAAATTGTTCAGGAACAGTTTGAGGAACATGACAAAGAGTTCAAGGTGTTGACTTGGCCTCCAAATTCTCCAGATCTCAACCCGATCGAGCATCTGTGGAATGTGCTGGACAAACAGGTCCATGGAGACCCCACCTCGTAATTTACAGGACTTAAAGGATCTGCTGCTAACATCTCGGTGCCAGATATCACAGCACAGCTACAGAGGTTGGTGGAGTCCATGACTTGATGGGTCAGAGCTGTTTTGGTGGCACAAGGGGGACCTACACAATATTAGGCAGATGGTTTTAATGTTACGGCTGATCGGTGTACACACTCAGAGTCACTCACCCGAGCCCCTCCCCCTCCTCACACACACACACACACACACACACACACACACACACACACACACACACACACACACACACACACACACACACATCCTCTCCAGATATTTTGGTCTGGAATTTTTCCACTGCAGTCTTGGGAAGATCATATATTATCACGGATAATCTTCCCTTCCAACACCAGTGTCCAATTAACTTTAATCTAATTTATTCCCACCAGTGTTGCATTAAGTCACATCAAACTGAAAATACGTTGGAGGAAGGATAACGCAGATGATTTCATCGCATAGTGCAAGTAATAAAGTTTGATAATTAGATTAAAGGATTATTCCATAGGCAAGTCTGCATCAAGGTCAAACTGATTACATTTCCTCGAATGTGTAGGGAAGGTAGAGAGGTCCGGAATAACAAGATCCAAAAAATCCACACATCCAGAACCACTGTTCCAGATGGGATTCAAGGCCCATAAAATTCCATGAGTAATTCCAGAGAGTTTCAGCGCAGTTTAAAAGAAGACCATTTCCAGAATCAGAAATGTTCTAAAATCAGGAGACATTTTCAAACCTAAAGAGCTCATTGTAATTCTCTAAAAGCACTACACTTCCAGAACCAGAAAGCTCCAAGCAATACACTATATCGCCCAAAATGTTGGCCAAAAGTCTTCTAGAGCAACATTTCGAGGTCCAGATAGTTCTGGGATGAATCCTCAAACCAAAACATTGCAGAAGACGTAAAAACCACAATATTGCATCTGAATTTTTTCCGCAGGATTCCGGCTCCAGTGCTTCATGTTCTGGATGGAGCTCTAGAACCAGTCTATTCTGGTATTCACTTCCCTTGTTTTCGTGCAGTGAGACAGACGGGGACGTCTCCTCATCTCAGTGCACTGCTGGCTGTGTTTGAAGCTGGCAAGGCGACGCTTGACATTACAGATGTGACAGTGATTGTGTAGTGAGGGCTGTCCGTATGTCATGTCTCATACTGTGTGTGTCTCCAACACAGAGCTGTCACCGCGAATGCCAGCTGAATTCCAGGCATGCAAGCTGACAAAGTGTGTGAAGTGTGTGACAGCATCTGGGTAATTTGTCTCTGCTTTGTCCAAGACTCAGAGACTCAGGTCCTTGTCTCCTGAAGCTTCACAAAGGTGTCAGTTGTGAACTTTTATATTAGCTTAGAGAGAGAGAGAGAGAGAGAGAGAGAGNCAATCCAGACAAAGTTAGACATCCAGACAGAGAGAACCTGCTCATGACCGGCACCATCGAGACCTAAAGAGACCTCGTTAGGTGACACAGCACCCGGTAGATCACGACAAGCAGCACTGTTCACTGCTGATGTTGTTACGTGTATCACGTGACCAACATTGTGCCGTTTTATCACTTATCCTTAATATTTAAGTTTGTTTTCTTAAAAATTAGTGATGTGAAATAAAAATATCAGCGAGAGTAATTGTGATCATTACAAATCATACATAACACATTTAAACATTACAAACCCCACCTTTAAAAACAACGTATTGTTCCAGCTGGGTGGTGGGGTTACTTTCTGGGCTGTAAGATAGATATATACATATTAATGTTACAAGTCACAGCTTTGAGATTTTCTGATTTTTAGAGGTCTGTACACAGTTTTACACATTACGAACTTTTTTTTTTTCGTTCCTCTTTCGGCTGCTCCCGTTAGGGGTCACCACCGGGCTTGGGACCGGCACTGAGAGCGCACTGTTGCACGCAACCTCAGTGGCTGGGTCCCTAGCCGGGAATCAAACCCGCAGCGGTGAAATTGCTGTGGCCTAACCACTAGTCCACCAGGGACCCTTACACATTACCAACTGCATCTTTGAAAAAATGTTCCACCTTGGGGTGGCTGAGAGGTTGTTGGCTCGGGTTGGGGGGGATCTATTGGTGGGTGGAGCTAATTTCCAGGCTGAGAAATCTGAAATTATCCAGGTTGAGTGTATGATAATGTTAAAGCTTTTTTTTTAAAGTATATTTGAAATTATTTCAATTGTTCCAGTCAATAGACATTTTAAAACTTTACAAACAGCAACTTTAAAACGAATTGCATGATATTTATTTGTAAACACTGCAATATTTCTAGCAACAGTTGTGAGTTTTGTTTTGAGCTGGACGCTGGGTTGAGTTTTGTTTTGGGCTGGACGCTGGGTTGAGTTTTGTTTTGGGCTGGACGCTGGGTTGAGTTTTGTTTTGGGCTGGACGCTGGGTTGGGTTTTGTTTTGGGCTGGAC
>CM074972.1:11681783-11692045 GCA_037577455.1 Pangasius macronema
TGGGCTGGACGCTGGGTTGGGTTTTGTTTTGGGCTGGACGCTGGGTTGGGTTTTGTTTTGGGCTGGACGCTGGGTTGAGTTTTGTTTTGGGCTGGACGCTGGGTTGGGTTTTGTTTTGGGCTGGACGCTGGGTTGGGTTTTGTTTTGGGCTGGACGCTGGGTTGGGTTTTGTTTTGCGCTGGACGCTGGGTTGGGTTTTGTTTTGGGCTGGACGCTGGGTTGGGTTTAATTAGCTGTGATGTTGAGTCTAATCCATTCTTCCACTCAGCAGTTTTAAGTGATAAACAAAACACTTGTTTATGTTAAAAACTGTGCCAGATATAAATAAATATAAATAAAATATTCTGATGTTTATGGACATTTACACCTATAGCAGCATGGCGTGCGACATGCAGATTTCCTGATGTGCTCGCCTGCGTGTAACTGTATGAATGTGATTACATCTTGACCCTCGTCTGGCGCCAGTCTGGAGAAAATGCCACCCGTCGTTACACACGGGACTCTTACCGTGCATTAGTATACATTATCACAAAGGTTACACATAATGAGGAAACAGATTCCATGACCCTGTGAAATTTTTCTGTTAATTACAGGGTCGTGAATGCACTAATCACACATAGCATGTCTGGGCCAACCTGAGGTGAATCTTAACCTTGAGGTGATCTGTTCACACGTTACCACAGAAACCAGGTGTAAGGACACGATATGCTACCACATGTATGCTAGCTCACGTCTGCAAAATTAATTGGAATCTGTGTTTGGTGTTCGGTACATAGCAACCTTGTCAGGGACTTTCTCTACCTGAGGTAAAAGAAGTGGCAGGTAACTCATTAAAAGCGCCAAGATTTCACCCGCTGCCAAAGGTATTTTTAACAACCTTCAAAGCTGGAAAATGTCTTTCCTGCTAACCTGATACTGTCCCTGAAAATAAGCGTTTCTGAGAAGCCAGGAAAGTTGGGCTTGAAAAGAAAAAATGAAAGTGTGTGTGAAGTTCTAAAAAGCTGAAGCATTTTGATTGACAGCCCAAACATCAGCAATCTCATGGCTGCCCAGGCCAGGGATGTTTTGTTTTCAAGGGCAGGGATGTTTCCTTCCTCTTCCTCTCGCTTCCTTCCTTTGTTTGAAGGAAGACTGTTTCAGTAACCTGTGCATGCGAGGAGTCACCATGGAGACGACCCTTGAGACCTTGGCTGTCAGCACCAATCAGGTCTGTGAGCCGTAAAAGAAGTCCAGCAGAGAACCTCAGCGCTTAGCAGATTCCAAATGAAGTTTCCTGATTAATGCTCTTTAACTTGAGATTTCGCTGACATTTGATCTCAATCGAAAAGACCCAGAAAGGTGATTTTTGTTACTTGTGTCCTCAATTCTTCCATTTCCTTTTTACAGTTCCCACCAGAATTATTAGGAAATTAGCCAAAGTTAATATACTTCTTCCTTATGTCACAAATCCCTGTGCTTGTGTTTTGTTTTGATTCACGTCTTGTGCGTTTGTTTGTGTTGCCATGTGTATTAGTTTTGGTCCAGTCTCCACCCCTGTTCTGTCATTGGTCTGTTACTGATTGTTCTCACCTGTTCTGTGTTACACTTTGTTTAGCTTGTCTGTTTCAACTGTCCTGGTCCTTTGTCTTTTTCGATTATGATCAGCACGTTCAGACGTTTTGTATTTCTTGGTTTTACGATGATTCATACACCTAATAAATATCACACTTGCGTCCTACCTCATAAAATTAATCTATAATAATGAATGTATAAAAATTAATGTATGGATTTGTCTCTGAAACATTTTCGCAACACCCATGAAGTTTTTTGTGACAACAGCAGGTGCTGCTAATCCTCTGCCCGAGGACACACCACTGGAGGACTGACTTCAGCGATTCCTAACTAATGCCAGCCAAGGTTATGGCTCTGGAGCCATGTTTGGAATTTGTGCATGGCAGGAATGTGTGTGTGTGTGTGTGTGTGTTTGTGCACCCAAGGGTGCATGGTTTGATTGACAGCTTTGTTGCAGATAATTAACGTGACACACCAGCACTGCTGGAGAAGTAGCCATTAGCTTGTCCTGACAGATTACAGAAATGCACTGTGGGATTTCTAAGATGATGCACCATGTGGGCAGGTTTAAGTCCTGGGAATTATCACCTTCTCAACACAGTTTGTTTATAAATGTGTGAGTATGAGGTGAAGAATCATATATGGACATACTGATATGATAGTTTGCTAACACACCCATTTTCTCTTTCCTTCTCTCAGGTAACATCTTCGTGGTGAGTCTGGCTGTTGCTGACCTGGTGGTTGCTCTGTACCCGTACCCCCTGGTGTTGGCAGCTATCTTCGGGGATGGTTGGCGTGCGGGGGCAGCGCAGTGCCAGATCAGCGGCTTCCTGATGGGCGTCAGCGTAGTCGGCTCTATTTTCAACATCGCAGGCATTGCTGTAAACCGCTACTGCTACATCTGCCACAGCCTGCGCTATGAGCAGCTGTTCAGCGGGCGCAACTCGGCCTGCTACGTGGCACTGATCTGGGCGCTGAGTGTGCTGGCTGTGGTGCCCAACGTGTTTGTAGGCTCGCTCCGCTATGATGATCGCGTCTACTCGTGCACGTTTGCGCAGTCGGCCAGCGCCGTGTACACACTCGCCGTCGTCTCCTTCCACTTCCTGCTGCCCATCCTGGTGGTGGCCTACTGCTACCTGCGCATATGGGTGTTGGTAATCCGGGCACGGCGGCGCGCGAGGCCTGAGACCCGGCCAGCTGGCGTGATGCCCCAGGACGTGCGCAACTTCGTGACTATGTTCGCCGTCTTCGTGCTTTTCGCTGTATGCTGGGCGCCGCTCAACGCCATTGGCCTAGCTGTGGCTGTAGCGCCCGAGCGAGCTGTCCCTGAGTGGCTCTTCGTGGCCAGCTACTTCCTGGCATACTTCAACAGCTGCCTCAACGCCATCGTCTACGGCGCGCTCAACCAGAACTTCCGCCGCGAATACAAGCGCATCGTCTTGTCACTCTGCACAGGGACTGTGTTCTTTCCAGAAAACTCGTGCGATGCTCAGGAGAGGCTCCGGAGCAAACCGTCGCCACCCTTCACCAACAATAACCAGGTCAAAGTGGACTCAGTGTGACCTGTGTGTGTGTGTGTGTGTGTGTATGTGTGTGAAAACTCTCAAGGAAGGTGCTTTTACTATGGACCAAGAACAAAAAAAAACAGCTTGTTCAAAGAATACATAAGCAAACCCAACAAAACTGTGGATTCTCGTCTTTATACAATCAAAACATGCAGGGGAAAAATGTGCTGTGATTTTATTATCACACACTTTCATATGTTTCAAGCTCACTACTTGTTGTAGTAGCGTAAGAGTGTAATGCTGTTTTAAATGTAAACCATTTGCTACGTCTATTTTCTATCAAAACAAAATGTATGACGTGTAAAAAATAGAAATATCACATATTTATTATGAGTCTCTCAACACCTCACGATTGATTTCAGGATTCAGGGTGACACGATTATAAATACGTCCTTTATGCATTGTAATGTGTCTGGATTTTGTATTTTTTAATAACCCGTGTTTGTTTTTAGTGCTATTTTTTTAAAATATTATCAATTTTATTCACTGTTAAAGGAATCTTAAAGTATGATGTCATTATACTGTCGAATTTTCATTACAGATGTTTGGTACTGTTGATGTTTATCCATTGGAGAAAAAAAAAAGATGACTTCTTTGGAAGTCTGATGTCGTTTTGACAGAATGAAGGGATTGTCATGCGTTGAAAAAAAAAAGATGATTTTTCCTGTCTAAAATGTAGTGATTAAAAAAAAAAAGTACATAAATACCAGCCATAAATACCAGCAAAACGTATACATCACCAAATGGTTGAAAAGCGTTTATGATGATGATGATTATTATTATTATTTTTTATTTTATTTTTTTTATATCGACCTCCTCCTGATGAGCACTGTTAACTCTCAGCAATATGTCCGGAGCGCTGCTTACCCACAATTCCTTGCAAACGTCTTCTGAACACAATATCTGTAAGAAATATGTTTTCTGATCTTTCTTATGTTTCTCACTTTTCTCTGTCTATTTAGGTGTTTTTCCTTTTTTAATCTCTCTCTCTCTCTCTCTCTCTCTCTCATATGCATGGAACTTAAGAGTTCGTATGCAAAATGAAGGATGAATAATAAAACAATGTGATGTTCAGAGGCCTTCGCTGTGAGCTTTACTTCTTTCTGACGCTCAGAAGTGTGACCTCGGCATCAGTAGCTCATGACATTGTGAAGAAGAAAATCTAACAGGAAATTAGAAAACATTATGGACATTTATATAAGTAATAACAAAATAAAATCAATTCAAGCGTAGACAGGATTTTTCTGTTACGGTCTCCAGATTTCTGGCTTCGCTGCACAACGCCAACTTAGCAAGAGGTAAAAGAAGGCTAAATTAAATCAAATAGAGTCAATAAAATAGACTCTGATCCTAAGCCCATTCATCTGAACCACTAATTACACTTAGGTTGGCTGAAACTGTATCAAATTTCTGTTTTCCTATAAAAGATATCCACATACACAAGCCCTCTCTCTATTCTGGAAGACTTGTTTAGCCTGATTTGGTTCTCAGAATGGCAGGTTATATAGCGTCATGTCATATGGAATGCTAGGGTAATGAAAAACACCTAAGATAGTAGACAATATGATTATATTTGGTTACACAATGGTGAGTTCTGGCAAAAGCAAAGGTGTCCCAAACTGAAATTTGGCTAAAAAAAATAGTCCCTGAAATAATCCCTGAATAGTACACTGAAAACGTACTCTAAATGCTTCTGTCAAAGCGCTTTCTTCCAACAACACACTCTTAAGTAAAATGCTAGAAGCATTCATCCGTGAGGTATCCCACTCTGTAAGCTTGTGCAGCCGAGTGTGAGTTCTGGTCTATATCATGCCAGACATGTGGCATCGTTATGTTGAGTGGTTGCTTTGTTCAACTCTGGATAAAAGTGATAAGTGTGGGCCGGTACTGAGCTATTCATTTAATTGATTTCTGGAAATGTCTAAACACTAAGCCTTGAGCCATGGCTCAACAGCGTCGAAGTGTTGGGATAGCGCTGGATGAAGTGTTCTGTGCTGAGCTTGGGCTCCTTGACACACCATTCAATCAGCAAAGGAGTATAACAGAGGCAAAGTCCAGAGCTCTGGGTCTCATCTAGAGCGTTAAATGCTTCATTCCAGACAAATAAGCCTTCCTGAGCCTAAAGCTAGCAATGGAAACAAATATTTTGCACACAGAGAAAATTTTGCTGATTTGCACACAAAAATGCAATGCAAGGTCAGAGATCAGCCCAAAGACCACGCAGTTACACCATCTGTATCCGTATCCGTATCTGGATTTAAATCCAAAGTGGGCGCAATTTTTTTCATTGTTCCTAGTCCAGATGCACACCTCTGTTCTCAACCCAATGCCCTTCTAGCAAGGCTTCACAAAAAAAAAAAAAAAAAATTCAAAAAAAAAAAGTGTTACGATTAGATTAGGCTATCAGTTTAGAACACAATAATTTGTTCCTTCTGAATAATGTGTTCGTACTCATTTACGTCCCTAACTTAGACCCGACCTTTCTGCCGTGGCATTTTAAGTGACTTCATTAGCGTGAGGACCTCTTGAAGTCCTGAAGCAACATGCGCGCACGCATTATTGAAATCAATAATGAAGCACAGGCTGCGGAAACGTCATGAATATCAACTACACAAGTCGATATTTCACAACAATCCACTGCGGTATTGAAAGCAACTGTCCGTGACCCGGGTGAGCTGAAAAAGTGGATAGATTTTCCTCTTTTCATAGAAAGATAAATGTCATAAATAATGCTGTATGGTGAGAGGGAGATTTTTTACCTGTTAGAAATCAGCTGAAAAATTTCAGAACAAAACCAAACATCCTGATTTATAAATAATGAGCACATAAATAATTCCACAGAAAATTTATGCAGTTTCACTACTATAATTTCTCACAATATTTCACTTATCAACATACAAACTTATACGATTTATTTTTTTAGAAATCATTTGTTAATATACAAAGTATGACTGGTATATGGTGTTTCTATTGGAATACATTTCAAATCAATAAAACTTTTTTTTCCAAAAAAAAAAAAACAATCACTTTGATGGAAACCTGGTTGAAGCGCTTTGGTTGTTGTCGATGGTTGTTCTTCTAATTAGTCGTAAAATTATTTAGAATTAATTAATAAAGCCAGCAAGCCAACTGTTCTTGTTTCCAAGGTCAAATGCTTTCCGTTAGAAAAGTCTGCTCTTGTTATGCACTTCTTTGCTCTTCTGCTTTTCATAGACGAAGAAGAGCAGCACAGAAATCGTGGAGAGAGTTGCAAAAGAAGGGAAAGAAGTTTAAATCGTTTTTTTTTTCCCTTTCTGGTTGCATGTGTGAAGTCCTGTTGCTTATGAGATGTTACATCGTTGGGGATTTCCATGCATGCATTGAGCCTCTCTAAATAATATGCATCAGATGAAGCCACAACTCCAAGACTGGGCCTTCATTCACGCCTGTAAATATTTATTTATTCATTCATTTTGCAGCCCTGACCTTGAGAACGCCATGCTGCCCAGGCAGGGGACATGACAAAACGTCAGTCTGTCTAAGCACACATGAAGAGAGCGAGAGATAATCCAATCAAATGCATTCTTTATAGGATTTAACCTCCTGCTTTCCAAGAAATTCTCAGCTGTTCCAACAGCACGTATAGCCAAGCACTGACATCGACCATCTATCAGCGTGCAAATCAAATAAGCTCGGTTTGGTCCGACTGGCATCGCTGCCTCGTTAATTATTAGCCTCTGACGGAGATGAAGCTTCTCTAAAAAGAACCGTGATGTTACAATAGATCAGATGAGCACTTTGTGCTGGAATGTTAGTGCCAGGTACGCTGAATACACACCTTTCTGTAACAGGACACTTACATCCATTACATAAACAACACCAAAAAGATCTCACCACCACCATTCATTTTTACGAATCAAAGTCGTTCTCAATTCAAAGTATCCAGCTAGAAATGTACTCAAGTGAAAGTCATCTTGTCCAAATAGGGTTCCTCTACTCTTCTTTGTCAGCTTCCTACAAGGCTTCTGCTTGAAAAGCAGAGGTAGAAGTTTCCCCAAGAACCCTTAAGGATGCTACCACGTTTTTTTAAGGTGTATGTTATTTGGACACTACAGGATCTTAAGTTTTACATATCGTTTTAGAACTAATCAGTAATGAGTGCATAGTAGTTAATACGTTTGTATATTCAGACCTCACAGATTTCAAAAGTTCATTAAAAAAGAATGTAATGCCATAATCATAACACATTTTTCTGCCTCAAGGTCTCGCTTAAGCTTGGAGCCGGGGGTGGAGACAAGCAACAAGCGTCGCTGTGAGAAATTCATATGAATTCAACTGATTAAGAGCGGTGTGGTTGTAATTCACACAATTTTATATGAATAACATTGTAAGAAAAGGTAGAAACTGTAACCCCATCCATAACCATAACCATAACCTAAAACCTCTCATGTTACGAATCTGCACTTGTAAGACCCCCGTGATGTAATCCAAACCCTGGAGATGTGTAGAGATGGGAAAACATTGCATTTTGATGGAACAATACAGAAAAACAAGAATGTCATCTTTTCACAGATTGATACTACTAAATATCACCAGGGATGGAGGTCAGTTTTGATCTTAGGTAATCTGTAATGTAAAAGAATCAAGAACTTAAAGAATCAATATAAGTTAGGAGGTTAAAACCAATGGTTGTGAGTTTAAATCCCAGGAGTTTAGGTTTTAACCTTCTGCTTTTAACTCGCATACTGCTATTTCTCTCTCTTTGTCTTTACAATGTTCCAGTTTTAACACAGAGAACAAGCACAGAGCCTTCTGATTGGTTGAAACGTATCACCATGCAACTTAACCCATCTTTGACGTGGCAGACAATCCACAGGCCTGAGTGCTGATCATGACCCATGAAAAGACGTCTTAATTAAAAACCTTAATCGCCTGGCTACACTTCAGGACTTATTGTACTGTTCAAAGAGTGACATCAAGCCACCGTTACCCAAACAGCCATCAATTTGTTCTGAGCTTTGATAACAGGGCATTCGTTTGCTAATGGAAGACGTCGAGAGAATGGGTCTCTCTCTCTCTCTCTCTCTCTCTCTCTCTCTCTCTCTCTCTCTCTCTCTCTCTCCTGAAATACTTCTTTCATAGGTAATACAGCACCCACTGTTATATACCACAGAACAATTTCCAGTCAGGATTATACATATAATTATTATTACTAGGTCAGCTACTATAATTTGCTGCATGCTGAAAGGTTTCTTCTAGACAAAAAAACTCCTTCAGAACAGATATTTAAATTCCACTACAAAGAAAAGCCATCACGCTCAGAAATGTAAGGATGATTACCTTTATTTAATCTCTAAGGAACATTAAGGAATTTTACTCCAGCTGAGGACATGAAGTTTAGCTTTTCAGAAACTTTTCTTTGCGATCTATTTTTCCTTGAATCGTCAATGCATAGGGCAATTTAGTGTGTGTCAGTTATGGACAAATGAGGACAATCCTGCAGCGTGGAGACCGTAGTGGGCCCGAAGCATCGGTGGGCACCAAAGAAAACTTGTGTGGCAAAAAAAAAAGCACGTCTCTAAGGGCACGTTTGCACCTGTTAGTCTGTTTTTCGAGTCCAACTCTCAGCTAATGACCGACGACAACTGACTAGCTAACACACAGCAGTTAAATCTTTAATGTAAAGGCACAGGGACATGAAAATGACATAGAATTGTTGGGAATATCAATATTTTCCTCAGATGTGTTGGTAAATTATTAAGAAAATACTCTGTATGGATAAAATGACACTAAAAAACACTTAGCATGGACTGCAATCTTGAGTGAAATCTTCTCATTAACATGGTGAACATGAACCTGTTTGAATGTAGAATTAGGGTGTGTATTGATGGCACTGTGTGTATTTGCTGTTAAAACTTGTGAGAAAAAGTTTTAATTAGCTAGCTAGTGCATAGCTGTAACGTGATTTATTCAGAAAATGTAAAGTCAGAAGTGTAGAAATGAGATAAACTTATCAGGAATATCAACATTTCCCTCAAGTGATCCGGTAAATGAAGGAAATCAATCATATAATTAAAGTTACGCTGTAATTAAACTTGCGCTATATTGACAAAACCTTAACAGTGTCTCGCAACTCGTGAACTTAAACCTGTCCAAAAGTGAATTTGTAGCTGCTAAGCAAGTCCAAGTATAAGCTAGCTATTGACTGAGGCTAGCTAGTAGCTAGCTGGTATGTAGCCATTGAGTATTTTGTTAACACAATGACAAGTCAGAGTGCGAGTGCAAACATGAGAAAATTGTCAGGAATATTAACATTTCCCTCAGATGCGTTGATAAATTGTTAAGAAAAGACTAAAAACTAAAAAGAAGCAGTAATGATGCTTAGTATTGACTGCTAACTAGTTATGTCACAACTATCAGAAACGTCTGATGCAAATACCACATCCTGGCACACCTGTGTGTGTGTGTGTGTGTGTGTGTGTGTGTGTGTGTGTGTGTGTAAATCTGCTGCCATTTCTGATCATATATTGAAGGGCTTGAATGGATTATGATGGTTGTAACTATGTGTATACCTGTGTGTGTGTGTGTGTGTGTGTGTGTGTGTGTGTGTGTGTGTGTGCGCGCACGCTGTAATTCTTCTCCTTGCACTGAGAAGCGTGAGTGTACTGAATGGATTATGATGGTCTTATCAGAGCATATATGTGTGTGTGTGTTCCTGCATGCATGAAGCTGTGCCACTATCTCTGGCAGAACAGAGAAGAGTGTGTGTTGAATAAAATATAATGTGTGTATTAAAATTGTGTGTGTGTGTGTGTGTGTGTGTGTGTGTGTGTGTGTGTGTGCAGAGAGAAGCATGAATGGATTAGGATGCTATCAGTGAGTCATTAAAAAAAAAACCAATCTCCCATCTGTATAGTTTCAGAGGTTTAATCCATTATTCATGGCCTAGTTTCTGCATGTGCATGTGGTATATAAAATCATTCAATTGGATGTTAGCTTAGTATTGTGTGTATATTTAGCTCAGTGAAGTGAAGTGACTTGTGGCCAAGTGTGGTGACCCATACTCGGAAATTGTGCTCTGCATTTAAACCACACACAGTAGTGAACACACACACACACACACCCGTGAACACACACCCGGAGCAGTGGGCAGCCATTTTAGCTGCG
>CM074972.1:11702383-11733359 GCA_037577455.1 Pangasius macronema
CCCTGACACTGGAGACTCCTTCCATAAACGTTAGCATATTAACGATTATGTTTTTCATTGTTAAATAACAGTTTTTTTTACATTTGTTTACTATTAGGTTTAGTTTACGCAAACCGTCCATGCGTACGTTGTTACGATAGAAACGTTAATATTTAAGAATGATACGAATTAATACGAATTATCTGTATTCATACTAAATTCTCCCAAAATGGGTGAAAAAAAAAGAGCAGCAAAGGTGCTTAGGTTTGCGTCATTCAACGCATTTAGTGACATCACTATCTGAGCTTGTACGTAGCCCCGCCCCCAAGCCGGTTTTATACAGAAGCACGGAGAAAAACGTGACTTTTAAATATGAAATTGAGCCCAAATATCAATCGATATAATCAGAATCAGCCAGTTATATAACAATATATTAAATGCAGGGTATTTTAGTTTTCTTCATGACTCTGAACTGTGTTTTTGTTTGTTTTTTTTTTGTTTTTTTTGCATACTAGCATTTGGGACACAGCCATAAATCTGCATTCCCACAAACAGGAGCATGATATTACTGTTAAACCTCATGAATTGTAAATGAACACAGAGACACACTGATGTGTGAGAGTGCATGTGAATGTACGTGTGTGTGTGTGTGTGTGTGTGTGTGTGTGTGTGTGTGCTATTTTTAGCTTGTTGCTGTTAGCTTGGCACGTGAGCTCTGCCTTCCCCAGTGTAGAGATCGGACAGAATACAGCGAGGTAGAAAACAGCAAAACAGCAAAACAGCATCAGTCACAGTGTGTGTGTGTGTGTGTGTGTGTGTGTGTGTGTGTGTGTGTGTGTGTGTGTGTGTGTGAAATTGTGTCTAGATTGCTCTTCCTCTCATTCAAAATCTGAATTCACCATGACAGATTTGTAAAATGTTCATAAGTGTATGAACACACTGTGTTTAGAGAGTTATATGTGTGTCCAAGTGAAAAGACTTTTAATTCTATTAATTCATATTAATGCTCGAGCACATTACCGTTTCTATAGTAATGGTTCATTCACAGGGACTTCTACGGAGGACACGCCACGTAATCTAAACCTAATCATAAACAAATCTAAAAAATGTCAAATTTATCGGTAACTAGCTTTGCTTTTTTCAGATCTATTTCTGCACCGCCTTTCACGACAACGCTTATCAGCTTCCAGAACAGCACTGACATTTATGAAGGCAGGAGAAGAACTCTCGTCCCTGCCATAATTTATCGCCCTCATGGCGTTATCATGCTGTGAATGGCGGTGGACACAGATGCCTCCTTTGTCGCGTTCGCTTTTTAGATTCGTGACGTTGATGTGATCAACGCTGTCGAAAAGAGAAAAGTCGCCTTCTGAGGCTGTCGATCGCAGGGACGTCGTCTGAAATCACAGTAATGGTGACGCGAGAAAGAGGGGTGTGTATGGAGATTAAAGCCAGGAGCATTTGTAATTGTAAACTGGGATAAGCTACAGGTAAAAATACCTTTTAGTTTTACACACAGAGCATATAACAAAATATGTATCTAAGATCAATCGTGTCAGATTTATCTTGGATACATTTTCACCTGTCCATTGACCCTAGTATTATAAAATATCTAGAATTTTTTTTTTTTATGAGATATTCTTGTATCATTTTATAGTTCATCACTTCTAGGAATTTTTTCTCGAAACAGACTTGTGCAAAGGTTCACATTTGTCCAATTTGATGCTGTCTAGAAACGTATATGTCGGCAGGAGATGGGGCCACACACACACACACACACACACACACACACACACACACACACACACACACACACACAGCATGTGAGCTTTCTCTCTGCTAGGAATACAATCAGTATAACTGTTGCACATTTTAGGTTGAGCTTTCAATCCATGTGTTGATTGATGACCTTTATGACCCCTTTACCCTCAGTTAACGATCTCCTCCAACATGGTCAGCTGTAGGTGCTGGGCAACAGAAGAAGAAAAGAGAATTTTTTTTTCCAGTTCTCCTCATGTTGGCCCTGAGAGATCACTAATTGGTTTATGGATTCAGCTGAAATCTATCAGGCTTTTGCAGATTTGTTTACAAGATTTTGATTTGCTCGTTGCTTTTTCATGTCATCAAGTCTTCTTAATGACTGGCAATAATGAGTCATTTACAGAGGAAGGCACTGATTGAGTCAATACCAGACATTTGTAGTGTGCAGATTAGCCGTGTAATGCAGTGGAATTCTACGAAGTGTGCCCAAAGTGGGTGTGGCCTAAAGCGGAAGAGGGTTTGTTTGTTTGTTTGGCTCTGACAGTTCCTCAACCACAGCTACATCATCAGTTTTTATTACTGTTGGGACTTGATATTTTCTAACGAAAAACAGTTGGTTCTAGGGGTGTAATGATGCATCGACATAAAAGGCAACAACTGAAATCAAATTTGTCCTTCTCTACGTCATAATCTATTTGCGAGTTTTAAACCTCAGCCTATTTCGGTTACTGAACAATGTTGGTCACATATCGATGTGAGGATACTAATTCATCTGGGAACGTATAATACCTCAGTCGATTCAGTGATATCATGTGGAAACCTGTGGTTTACACCCCTAGTTGGTTTTATTTCCCAAAATACTATAAACATGCTAGTAGCTTAATTTAAACCACCATGAGCCTGACCAGGCAGTTACTAAGGATGAATAAATGAACGCTATAAATGCATCACACAGTGCTGCACATTCATGTTAATGTTGAACATGATCTTTGTTTGTACTGAATCTCAACTAACCACCCTTTACAACCGTGATGAGCAGAAAAGCACCTCAACATGTCGAACCTTGAAGCGGATGGGCTTCAACAGCAGGAAGACCACATCCTGTCCATTCCAAGAACAGGAATCTGAGGCTACAGTGGGGACAGGATCATGCGTACAGCTGAAGATTGGAAAAAAGCACCAAGTCTCCGAATGTGGGCCCACTCGTCTGTTTCATTTATGTTGCATGTCTTGCTCTTTTTATTGAACCCTTTTCTCTTCTGTAGTTATGTGACGTATTCTTTTTGATGTATGTCTTTTTTTCACTTGTTCTAAATCTCCTTTCGGGCATAAATGAACTCGATTTGATTCACTTTGACTCCGAGGACTAGAAAAGCTCTGGAGCTGCTTCTTATATCCCGTATATGCGCTGTGAAATTAAATTAGCATGCCTGCCTTTTGGACATTTTTATTAAAGATGACTCATAGTGCTTGTAAAACAGACGTCAGAGGTTTTGGCTCGCTTCATGTCTGCCTCTGATGTCTGCATGCTGAATTTTGCCCACCATGTCACTTATTTAATATTTTTATTTGCAAACATTAATTTGTTAATATTTTATTTAATGGCCTGAATCAAATCTGATTTAACATATGGTCTGAGCATAATGAGCATTCGCGGCAATCTGGTGGATATGTCACATGAATCCTGCCAGCGAAGTTTGCAGAGACTCATCAAGACATCTAATGGCAGACAGAGATGCCTCGTCCCATTTAGAAAGGCAATAATAAGCATTTGGGACTCCAGAGAGACACCATTCGCAGTGCCATGATGCACGAAGATGAGTCTCCAGTGTGTTAACCAGATACTGTATCTAGAGACCCACAACCTTACTTTTTATGTTTTGGGATGAACTGCTGTAAAAAATGGATGAATAGAAGGAAAACGTGGGCTTTTTACTGGACGAAAATTGTGCGTCTGCCTTCATTTCACTGCAGAATGTCATTATGTTTGATTGGCAGGTTCATGACGCGGCATTGACAGCGAACGTGTCTTACAAAGACGCCATGTGAGGCAGAAAGCTTGAGTCAAAGAAGTGCTAATTTTAAGATCAAAGTTGTCTTGTTCCAGTACAACTCTTTATTAGTACCAAATATGGAATATTGTGTTTTATTTTATATCCCCACCCTGTGTGGCTGTGTGGCTGCAAATAGCTGATGTCCTTCCACAAGCACAGCTATGTTTTATTCACAGAAACTTTCTGGGCATCAAATCTAATGAAAACACCACAGGAGATGATCCTAGATTAGCTCTGACCTTGTGATTATGCATATGGATGTGAGGCTCTGGTATCAACTGGATCTTGTGCATTAATTGGTAGAGATTCGGAGAGAAGGTGAACTTTCTGTATATGAAAGAAGGCATCATGTTTCCGAGGCATAAACTCTTAACAAAATCTTACTTTTGACTGTTACAAAGTGTTGACACTCGAGATTCCTTTCCATAAATGATACATTTAGAAATGACTCCTTACAGAAAAGGTCATCATGTCAAAGATTTTACAGTTTAAAGATGTATTCTTGAGGATTAAATAAAAGACTTGAAAACAGTGAACAGAAACCCAGATCCCAGACATGGATTTTTTTTTTATTATTTGGTGTGTACGAGCAGAAAAGAGTTGCTCGCAGCAATGTCAAGAGCAGTACCAGGTTCTCTGGAAAACGCTTGTGTTTGGTATCGATGCATGAACCCAATATGTCACTGGCAATTAAGGCACCACAAAGGAAATGGGCATTATTTTGACTTGGCGCTCAAAAGAAATGCAGTCTCACTTTGAAACTGGCAGGTGAAGGTCTGAAAGGGCTACAGAAATCCACCAGTACATATTTTCTCTGCAGAACTGTAACCGATAAGCCTTCACTGTCCACATGACAAAGACTTAACATTTGCCTGGGATTTGTCTGTCACGTACGAGTGCTCCAGTACTGTAAATGCTGTCCTTGGGGACAAGGGGGTATTGGCTGGAAAAAAAAAAAACCCCACATGGCACAAAAGAGCTGGAGGTTGGAGAAGTTGGGGGATCTTGGTGGCTGACAGGAAATTGAACGTCATATTCTAACACCATATATCCACAGTTAGCCGAAGGGAGTACATGATTGCAATCCAAACAGGCAGGGAAAGGTTGAAATCAGGAAATGACACAAGTAGAAAAAACACAAGAAAAGGTTACAGAGACATACAAGAGTTCGTCAGCAGTAATCAGCAGTATTGCCACAAAACGAAACTAATAACAAGAAACAGGTTCAAAAGATGTTAAGCATGGACGCTTTAAGGTGGAGCTGGAGCAGCAGGAGGAAAAACAGGAAGAGGAAAATAAAGTCGAAAGTAAAACACAAAGCTTCAGAGATGTGTTTTTATCACCTTTTAATTATTTATAGAGACCCTGCAAAGAATATCTGTTTGACACAAAAACTCCATTTCTGTAAAAACAACTCAATAAAATGATCAAAATTTGCTCTCATGTGGCGCAACGTAAAACGATGCAACAGCCATCCGTAGCTGGGATGGCTCCAAGAGAGGAAAATTGGCCATGTTCTCTGGGTGGGAGGGGTATGCTGTCTCTGCCCTGTCAATCACAGAGACACTAGCCAATCACAGGTGTCTGTGAGCTCATGTATGCGGAAGAGGGTAGATAGCGATTTCCTCCGAGCGTGTTACGCCCCCCTGTGATGCAGCATGAGCAGTGTGTCTCTGAGGAAGCACGTGTTAGCAATCGTGCTCTGAAGTTGGTAGGTGCCGTGTGATAGGTGAGAGTTAGCTAGCGGGAAAAATAGAATTGGCAAGACCAAATTTCCAAATTGGTGAGAAAATGGGGAATGGATTTCTTTTCAGAGAGGATTCCAAGTAGAACACATTAAGGAAGCAAAAAACCTTTATCTACCCAATGAACACTTGAGAAACTCATTTAATCTACACTCTGGCACCAAAAAATGGTTCTTTGATGTGTCCCGTCTGGGGAACTGTGAAAGGTTCGCTAGCATGTAGAGCCGTATAATCAGGTGCATTTCTTAAAAACAGGAACCATTTTACAAAACTATTTACTCCCAATAAAAGCTTAATCAGATGCAAATTATGTTCATATCCATTCTGACTGCTGCTTAATGAAATCATGTCAAGTATCCGGTCAAATTCTTATGTTGAGATCTCACTTTTCCATGAGAAATCTCTCTCTCTCTCTCTCTCTCTCTCTCTCTCTCTCTCTCTTTTGAGAACAGTATATTTCTATCCTTTTATGAGAAACTCACACAGCAGGAAGTTCTGGATTTTTGTGCAACTAGTAAAACAAACCTCCCGTTTCTGTATCACTCATGCACGGTGACTGCGCTTCCAGGCTTGACTCTATCTTTAGTAAGCTTGATGGATAATTTCAGCATCCACTGTTAATATTTCACAAGGGGGGCTTTCGCTTGGGCACATTTGCAGAAATAGTGCTGTGCTTCGCAGAGGGTTGAATAATAAAAAAGGAAATTTTTTGAAAGCATGCACGGCATGGGTAAAAAGCAGGTGAGAATCAGTTTTTTTTAAAGCGTGCGTTTTTGGGGTCAATGTTTTATGCAGTTGAACATTTACAGATATACACTGGATTATAAAATAGATTAGAGTGTTAGTGTGGTGACTGTTTTAGTTTAGTCCAGAACACTCCTTCCCCTTTTTAAAATTTTTATAGATAAATTAGTCAGTGATATATGCATACGTACACAATCACCAAGATGTAGCAAAATGCTAATCACACACATAAAAAAAGTA
This sequence comes from Pangasius macronema, assembly GCA_037577455.1. NCBI lineage: Eukaryota > Metazoa > Chordata > Actinopteri > Siluriformes > Pangasiidae > Pangasius > Pangasius macronema. Next base: position 11,708,907 of record CM074972.1, read on the forward strand.
AAAATATATAAAACATTTTGTTATAGTGAGGTAAAAAAAAAAAAGTAATTATAATTAGATCTTTATTTTATTTATTTATTTTTTTAAAGACTTTACTCTAGGACATAACTGATACTGATAACAACTTATCAGAGTTAAGCTAGCACCTCTCAGCCAGGAGATGAGCTAATTAGCCGCTAACATTTTCAGTTTTCACTACAAGGTTAAGAGTGAGAGCCAGGAAATTGGACTAAAACAGCTAAGTATTTCCCCCAGTGTCTTTGGGGGGAAGTGTTGATTTTAATGCTACTTATTCCCTTTAATGCTAGCTATCTATACAATTAATTCCTAATCAAACCTGTTCAACAAAATGAAGAGGCTTTTTATGTTCTCTAGCTTTCTATTAACTGGCTTGCTAGCAACTTAATGACAGTTAAGCTAACACCTCTCATCTGGGAGACAAGCTAGTTAGCTGCCAATATTTTCAGTTTTCACAACAAACACAACAAACTCAGTGAAAGCCAGTCACTGGACAAAAGACTAAAACCAAATAATTAGCTTTCTTTTACTTTCCAGTGTTTTGGGCTCATTTCCTTACCTATCTATAACATAACTAGCTCGCTAGCAGCTTAATGAGAGTCTCTTGAGCTAGTTAGCCACAAGCATTTTCACTACAAGCTTACAGTGGAAGCCAGAAAAGGGACAAAGGGACAAAAAGACTAAAACCAGTTATTAAAAAAAATTCTTTACCTTAAACTCCCCCATCTGAGAATTTTGTTGTTGTTTCTTCTTTTTCAGTTAAAACCATTGTTATCCATTTTTCTGTTTGGTTGGTGACAAACTGTTAACTAGCAGACTAGCACCTTAATGTGAGTTAAGCTAACACTGCTTAGCCGGCAATGTTTGTATTTGAATCTACAAGCCCACAAGAAATTGCATAAAAGGAATAAAACTAACTAGTTATCATTCTTAACAGTTAGCATTTTGCTAGCCAAGCTTAAAATTCCACATCTCCTACAACTTTTATTCCCGCAAGGTATTTTTTTCTGGCTACCATTTCACTCATTTGACCTGAATTACTGATATCAGAGCCTGCTTGTAAAACATAAATATTATAGTTGTCGGTCCAGTGGACCATCCACTCACAACACACAGTTCATACATTAGCAATGCCTGAGAACCTTTTTTGAAGGGCGCACCTGGGCAAATTTTCTGCATGATCTCTCTGGATATTCTCTTCATTTTCTCCCAGAAATGCAATAACTGTGTCACAGATGTTACGGTTTATTCAGATCCACCACCCAGGGCATGGCCCCTTTGTCCTTTCAACCTGATCAGCTCATAAAAGGAGAATGGCTCTCTTTATAGTGCTGATGAAATTTTAACCCCAGGGGCATGGTTTGGCTGTAATCAAAGGTGTTTAAACATGACCTTCAATGGGTTGGAGAAGATCATGAAGAAGAAGCCTTTATTTGTCACATATACTATTACTGCACAGTGAAATTTACTTACTTATTCCCTTGTTCTTTGTCCCTTCAGAAAGGCAGGAGAGGACAGAATGAAAGTGGGGCATGTAAATTAAACATCTTAGAAGAATCATTAAGGGATCGTGGGAGTGAAGAAATGAAGATGTCCTTGAGCTCTTTCTCTCTCTCTCTCTCTCTCTCTCTCTCTCTCTCTCTCTGTGTGTGTGTGTGTGTGTGTGTGTGTGTGTGTGNAGCAGCTCTGACAGTGGTGCAGGTGGGGTTTAAAATGCATCCTCAATGAAAAATTCAGCTCTTGTGTACCAGCAGAGGTGTGTGTGTGTGTGTGTGTGTGTGTGTGTGTGTGTGTGTGTTTGGTTGATGAAGCGTAAATAAATAAATAAATAGTTAAATAATTCATATCAGTGAATTTGTGCATCAGATGCTAATGTTTTTTTCTATCTAACAGATTCTCCATCAGCCATTTCGTATTTCAGTCTTCTCCGGTAGTGTATTAGTGTATTTACGGTACACATGCTAGTCCTTGTACTGTTCTGATTGACACTACGACTCTGTGACAGCTTTTCCGCAGACATTTTTTTAACTGAAAAACATTCAAAAATACATTCAAACATCAATCAGGATATTCTAAGACTGTAAACAAGTGTTTAGTGTTGGCGCTAATATAGGCTGAATTCATTAAATCCCACAGGGTTGCTAGCAAAGCTGATTACCATAATCACCAAATGTTTTTTTAATTGCATATTGACATCGTATCATAAATGACGCTAATGCTTATTTCCTCTTGTCTGAACATGCCACTTCCTTTTTCATCTTCATCCATTATCGAGGCTTTCCTTGTTAATCTGGTCTTCACGTCTCTGCCTACCACACACACCTAACAAGCCTCAGATTAATATCCGACTTGCATTTCCTCTTCAGTACCTTACACACATACATATTCATTGCACATTTAAATCCCATTTTGAATATGAATATTTTCTCCATAAGATCATGAAAGAAAACATGCTCCATGTCAGATCACTTGACCTTCTGTCTTTCCCTCACACTACAAACACAACCCATTTGCACTGCTATTGTTCTCTTAATCAGAAGATCAGGAAGGAGAGGATATAAACAAGCGAGGCATGGCGGCATTCTATTAACTCTTCAATACTTGAAATGAGCAGAGGAGTGGGATTGGACAGAGAGTCCATTAAGTTCTGACATGACTTCTACACTGTGGACTGAAATGTGTCATCTGGAGACGTGCAGTAGAGTATTTAACATTCCACACACTGGATAGACTGCTGAAAACTTCACTGACTTTTACTTTTACTGATACACTGTTGAAACCTTTTACTCAGACCTTTATTGACTTTATTTCAAAAACATGCCTAGCAACAAAGACTTCTTGAGCAGATGTTAGCGACTCTCCTGCACTCAGAACGGCTCTCCAGCTTGCATCACAGCTGCTGGTTATATGAGTTGAGAGATTATGTTCACTCAACGCACCAGCAGTGTGTAAAGCCTGACTGAGTGGCATTTATGTAAGCCATTGTCCCCAATGTCCAATCACTGATCACCATTGTCCGGCCAATCACTGATTCCCATTGTCCCCAAACGAACAATCACTGATAACCATTCTCCCCAATGTCCAATCACTGATTGCAATTGTCCCCAACAACCAATCACCATCGTTTACAAGCACAGTTGTTTGAAGAGTGAGGTTTTAAATGTATGTGACACCCTGAACATTTTTAAAAATAAACAGAGAATTCATAAATGATTTTTATTTTGCTTACTTTGTCTTCATGGCGTATTAATTTTTCCCCCACTTTCATATGTATTTAAATGTGCCACAGCTTCTTCGCCTTCCCTTTCACTACCTACCCACAATGCCTTTAAATGCCAAAAAACACTGGATGGTCTTCACAGCTGGACATCTGCTGGTTTGACACAGACCATCTGCTTAGCAACAAAAAAAGCTAATCTACTGCCCTTATATAACGAATCATGATTATTTATTAATTTCTGACTTTCACACACTGTATAACTATATGTTTCTTAACTCACAAGCCAATAAACTGATAACAGCATCACTCGGTGTATTGCGAGTTATGACCTTGAATAAAAGTGGAGAAGATTTCCGTTGTCTAGTGACACTCTTTCAGGCATTTGGGAAGAACTCATTCACAAACAGGATGGAGAAAACTTCATCTTTCATCGAGAAGCACCATTTTTGTCTTCATTATCTCTCGCTGATGCTGTCCTCCTGTCGCTCGTACGTGTAAGACATTAGGAATTTGCAGACGTTAAGTGCACTCTTGTCAGCTTTCAGAACATTGCTCACTGTTTCCCTCTTTTACATCAAAATCGGAAAATCCTTTTTTCGTTTTTTTTTTAATAAACAATTTTTTAGAACAGATTTTTTAAAATTTAACTCCCCACCTCCCACCACTGTTCCCAACAAATCACTGATGAGCATTGTTCCCAATGACCAATCACTTATTACGATTGTTTACAATGCCTAATCATTGATCACCAGTTTCCAACAACCAATCACTGATCACCATTGTTTCCAACAACCAATCACTGATCACTGTTAGTTCCAACAACCAATCACTGATCGCTAGTGTTCACAACATCCAATCACTGATCACAATTGTTTCCAACCACCAATCACTGATCACCATTCTCCCCAATGACCAATCACTGATCATCAATGTTCCCAACAACCAATCACTGATTACTGTTGTTTCCAACAACCAATCACTGACACCCAAACCAAGACAATAAAGATTTTGTTAGCCATAATGTTACATTTATAGACTATTGAAGCCACTCCTAAGGGGCTTCTAAGAGGGCAGTCGTGGCCTAATGGTTCGAGAGTGGGACTTGTAAACCGAAGGTGAACCTGAAGGTGGTGGGTTCGAGTCTCGGGTCTGGCAGGGATTGTAGGTGGGGGAGTGAATGACCAGCNTGTGTGTGTGTGTGTGCACTTGGATGGGTTAAATGCAGAGCACAAATTCTGAGTATGGGTCACCACACTTGGCCACGCTTCACTTTAAAAGAAAAAGAAAGAGAAAAGGAAAAGAATGAATAAATGAAATGACATCAAAAACAAAACAGTTTGCTAACAGAACTGGAACAAATACGTTAATAAAAAAGAGAAGCTTTACAAAGAGGTATTCTAGAGAAAATTCTAGAGAGGGAAAGTTTCAAAGGAGAGATGAGTAATGAATCTGGCGTAAATGTGTAGATTGAACAGTAGGAAATATCTATCTAATGATATGTGGGAAAAAGTAACCGGAATGTTCGATTGAATTGTTCTGTTTGGTTCTTGCTGAGTTTTGTTCAGTCAGTCCTTAAATGAGGCAGTAAATGAAGCCTTTAGTGATGGTTATGGCTACGTTTCTGCTTGTTGATTACTAATGTCTGTCGAGACCCCACTGACCCAATACGAGTTCATATCCGAATTTCGATCGTACGACATGAAAAGAGCACAAAAGCACATCCCCTTTAAGTATTCAATTCAATTCATTTTTATTTGTATAGCGCTTTTTTACAAAGGTCATTGTCTCAAAGTATAACAAGAGAGTGTGTGTGTGTGTGTGTGTGTGTGTGTGTGTGTGTGTGTGTGTGTGTGTGTGTGTGTGTTTCATTTCCCCACGGAAGAACATATCGCTGAAAAGAAAGCAATTTTACCTCCTTCAATTGCTCTCCTGAGGAAAGAATGGGGTGTGGGATGAGGAAGGACGTGAAAGTGGAGAAACAGAAAAGAATAGCAATATGGCAGATCTGTCACTCAATTCTTAGCGTGCTGACCCTTGACCCTCTTGACTTGCAGTTGTCATAGTAACCTTAAAGTGAGGAGGGGAAAAAAATTAAATACATTCAAGGTTTCCTTGGTTTGAAGAAAAGTTAATGTTATGGCAGGCGTTTTTTGAGAGGCTGAATCGTGCTATTGTGTCGCACCTCGGTGGGTCTCGTAGTTCAGATTGTTAACGCTGAAGAGAGAAAAAGTGTAAAACAGCCTTAAATGGTGAGAACATAAAATGTTGGTAAGCTAGCCAAGATCGACATGATGAAAACCGGTAGATTTATTGATTTATTTATTTTTCAGTTGCTAAGTTAGCTAGGTTTTTATTTTATCATCACATATGCTGAAATGTTTTCTTGCCATTTACTGAAAATAAACCCTAAAACTATCCTGTTAATTATCAGCTCCTTATTAACTCTGCTATTGATGCCATTTTTGATGGAGGAATTATGTCTTTAAATAAGATTCATTATCTTTAATGCATTAGCATCATTGCCATCAGAGCACAAACTTGTACTATGTGCTGTAAGCAACGTTCTGGAAATGTTTGACAATTGATCACAACCTTCAATGACAACACTTTATTTTTTCGAAATAAGTAACGAATGAAACACGTTAATTAATCAGTGACATGAAGCCGAGTTATCGTTACTACCCCAAAGTGGACCGTTTTCCTATAACAGCACGTCCTGTATTGCTCTGTTCCTCTTACAAAACAGTAATTTGCCAACGGCTACGACATTTCATTTATTAAAGAACAGAATATCACACTTTTTATCTGTTTATAGTTACGTTTAATGTTGCGGAACAAGTTATCGCTTGCATTATAGCAGCTATATCCTCGAGTCCTGAAGACTTTCCTGTGGTGGAAAACCTTACTGTAACAAAGTTCTGACACTGGAGACTCCTGACATAAATGTAAATGAACGTCTCCTCACTGAAAACTTCACCATGTCAACAATTTTGTTGTTTCCTCCTGTGCAACTATCACATTAACACAAACCTGTGATTTGCGGCATCTCTCCTGTCAGAGCTGCTGTAATAGAAAATAAAGTAATACCTTCTGACCAATCGGAATCGAGAACGTGCTGTAGAGGACGATGTCAGGAAATAATGAAAATTATGAAATGAATTTAAAAGCAAGGCCACCTACAAACAGTACTGAAGCTAAAAGAGATTCTTTCTAAAAAATATTATAACTCTTCCATTTGACGTCTGAAATTCTTTTCAGAGCTGGAATTAAATTTTCAGTTTGAGTTTCACTTTTATGTTTTATTCACAAGTTTTAGCAATGACGGTCAATGTGTCCAACAATCAGATATCCTTGGACTTCGATTGCGGCTTGTGTTGTGAATTTCTCCTGCCTTTCCATCTTCTGAAGTATGTCCTTGAATCCATGTCCAATTAAAGTCAGTGGTGCTCTTCTGCAGGATGCAGAGTGTGTGTGTGTGTCATACACACATCTCATCGGCGCTCGATTTAGACTCACCTTGGTAGTGTAGTCATCTTGACGTTACCGTTCTCTGTGAATACGAGACATGGAGCAGGAAAGAATTCGAAAGGTCATGTAAACATCTAATTTTGTCAGTACTTCTGTAGACAGCAAAACACTGCACGCACACTAGCAAGCAATAAGACCATCCATCTTGTCTTTACTTTTCTCTTTATTTCGTTCTCTCTCATTTCTCTCACCTTCCCTGCTGTAAATGAACATGCCTGCTCGGGAATCCCTCACTCACACTCTCACACACACACAAACACACATACTAATTATAAATGGCTCATTTCGCAGGGAAGCCCGAGATCTATTTTTAAAACAAATCTACTGATTCGTTTTCACACCATTTGCTTCATTCAGTTTTTTTCTCCTTCTCTACGAAACTGTGGCAAAACAAGACTCGAGAAAACAAGTGTTTGCCTTATCCTCAGGAGATTCTCAATAGTATAATGCCATAGCTATTTGTGGCTAGGAAGTGAAGCTCAGTGTTTTTTAAACTGTCCGTAATGAACTGTGAAACAAGGTGCAGGCGTTAATACTCAGCAAGCCGGAGCACTGCGCGTGTGTGCTGCCTGAGGTACGAGGATGATGTTGGGGGCGTGGCTTAGCAACAATTCTGCTTTCTGTGTTCTCTGAGCAACGAGCATCAGCGCCAATTCCAGGCAGTTTTTAAAAAAATGTAGAATGGTGGTGGATTAGTTTTATATTCAGCCAGTGTGTGTGTGTGTGTGTGTGTGTGTGTGTTTGGTTGAGCACAGCTTTTTCTGAGAGAATCAGATTTTTCAGTTCATTCAAGTTAAATTCTGCATCACTCTGTCCCATTTCATAATAAAACAGAGATTAGAGAGGAAGTCCATCTGCCAGCTTAAAACACATCTCTCTTTGATATGTCTCATATCATGTATCATAGAAACGTCTTCAACTACCATGATATTATGATATTTTTGTGGTATCACCCAAGTCCAAGATTCAGTTCACACAGTTTGAAAGAATCTAGGACGTCAAAGTAACTATTTATTTTGCCTGTTTTGTAGTAAAACGGGCAATATTAACCTGATGCTTATCTTGGCTTTACTTTGATTATCTTGGGATGAACAGTGTGTGTGTGTTTTTTTTTTTATGAAGTGTTTCCAGCTTTGGTCCTGGAGTACTCTTTCTTGCCATGTTGATTTAGGAAGGGTCTTGTGATTACCTGATTCCACAGATATGGCAGATATGTTAGATCAGGGAAAAAAAAGACAAAACAAGCAAGACCAGAAATGGAGAGTCTTTGGGAGGTTCGACTGATGATGAACGATAAATATATTTGATGAAAATTCAGGAAGCCTGGACAGAATGTTCCAGAAATGTTTACTGCATGAATTAGTCGATGGTTGATAAGTTCAGGTTGTGTGTATTTTCTGTACTCTCTTTTGTTATGTTCTTCAGAACAGCAAGATTGCAGTGTATCATGGCAGCATAGGACCTTAGCTTCAGGGCAATCAAAAGCTGTCCTTGGATTCTCTCTCTCTCTCTCTCTCTCTCTCTCTCTCTCTGTGTGTGTCTGTGTAAGACAGGGCAAAATCTTGGCTCTCAGACATAGCCAGACAGTGTCATAATCATCGAGTCCTGCAAAAGGTTTAGTCACATACACTCTCTCATGCTCTTTCTTAGTGTCCCCATCTGTTCTTAATGAAAATGGCTATAAAAATGCAGCTTGGAAAAGTTGGGAAAATATAAAAGTATGTTTAATGCTGAAAACCAATCTGAAAACCAAAATAAAACCCAAGACTGGCACAAATATAAACGCAGGGGGAAATACATCTAAATGTGCTTCCTTATTAAAGATAAACAGCTGGATATTATGGAATTATACTCTAGTGCTCTAGTTTATTCAGGATGGGAATGTTGAGAGGGAGAGAATGTGCTGTACACAAATAACAACCTCCTAGCTTGGGAATGATTTTGTTTTTTAAAACTCCATGTTGAACGTCCTTGTAAAACTCCGGTTTACAAGCCCCTGGTTCTGTCATTTTTATTGTGCATTCTCATGAGCCCCGCTCCTGCAATCCCTCCCCAGTGGGCTTGGATTTATCTCAGCCAAAGGTCTTGACCAGGTCTCTTCGTACGTGAATGGGCTTGCTTGATCAGTTAATTATTCTTCCTTCGAGTTGCCCGTGAGAACAGCCTTCATTTTCTCCCGTTACACACACACACCCTCCATCCCCTGTATCAGTCTTCTGAAGATCAACAAACAAAACCTCTGGGAGAATTCCCACCAGGAGAATTGACCTTGCTCTCAAACCCAGAAGAGATGAGGTTTTCTGGTATGGGCTCAGATTATCTGAAGAACTAAGACACCATGGCTGAAGGCTTGAAGGTCCATAGACCTTGGCACTGGCTCGCTATAGGGCAGCATGAGATCTAACTGACTGAAGGGTTGAGATGCTATGGGCCTGATTGGCAGAACGTCCAAGGTGTCATGGATTCTAAAGTCCTGAAATGCTGTGTGCTCTAACTGACTAATGGACTGAGACTTCATGGGATCTTATTGACCCAAAAAATGAGACGGAAGTCACTGTTCACTGACTGAGGGGCTAAGAAACAGTGGACTTTGATTAAAGCCAGAAGCACGACTGGCTCTTATTAGCTTTGCACCCTATCTCACAAGGGCTCCGATTGGCTGAAGACCCAAAATACAAAACACTCTGATCAACTTAAGAGTTCAGATATCATGGATAGTAATTGGTGGAGGCCTTGAAGTTCTACAGACTCAGATTGGCTGAAGGATAGTCATGCCATTGGCACTGATTGGTTGAAGACCTGATGCTCCATAAAGTCTGACTAGCCAAAGACCTTATACAACATGGGCTCGACGTAGGTCCAAGCTGTCATGGGCTCAGACTGCCCTCAAGCATGAGACAGCAGGAGCTCTGCCTAGCTGAAGGCCTGGCGAGTCCTGGCCATTTATACTGGCTGAAGGTTTGAGACACCATGGACTGAACTGACCGAAAGCCAGCATGGTTTCTGACTGACTGAAGGATGGGATGTCCTGGATTCTGAATGGCTGAAGGCCTGAGGTGCCATTGGTTCTGACTGGCTTACCACCCAAGGTGCCATGGGCTCTGAGTGACAGTAGGTGACACACTGCCCACTATTATATTACCATATTGTGCTAAAAGAAAATTTAGACATCCTTATGCACGTGTCTCTGCAGATAACCACATCCCTAATGAAACACAGATATTGTCCCTACTTCAAGGTGTCCTTGATATCAATAGCATTATTACCCATGGTTATTATCACAATATATCATATTACAGATTACGACACATGCCTTATCCTCCACTTCTGTCCACCCAGATCTCCATAACAGCGTAATACACTGGCATGCACACTCCACTCTGTCTCTTCCTCTTTGGGAGAGCAACGATGCTATGGTGACTCACCCGTGTGGACTAGGGATGCTACATGCTAAAGTAAATGAGATTTTGTGGATTTAATAAAGGTCAAAGTTCAGTCATCCCACAAACAGGATGAGATGACAATTTGCTTGTAGGCTTTTAGAAAACATGTCAAAGGTCTGGCAGCCTGGACACTCTGTGTGTGTGTATGTGTGGGCGATGAAAGTAGTTGGATGAAATGTGGAGGATGATAGTCACATTGCATTAGACTGTATATGAAATGAAAGCCATTGGCTGTGTCTGACTCCTTTATGACCCTTTTCTCCTCCCACAGGCCCTGTACCAAGCCATCCTGAAGATTTTTGAGTTGTGACTGTGCAGTGTCATGTTTTCCAACATCCTGAAAGCTGTACAGTCCATCCTTTCTTTATATCTCTGCTAATCTGTTGACCAGGCACCTCCCTCGCACACAAACACACACAAACAGCCTGACCCTGCAGATTCTCTCAAAAAGCCTGCAAGCAAACTTCTCGATCTTCCTCTCTAAATAAACACCATCTTCAGTCCACTGTGGACGTGTCCCAAACCCAAACATTTATAATAAAAAGAAACGAGAGGCACGAATGCTTTCAGCTTAACTTGAAGGTCATTATCTGATCTGTTTCTCTGACTGGGTGTTCTGTGTAATTGATCACATGAAAAAGGCTACTGAATTGTAAATTTGTCGGAGGCCTTAGATGACATACATCCACACATTTGTGATTTGGAACACAGTCTTGTAATTGCCATGCTCTGTATGAAGGCATTTTGTAAACCATAATTACCTTAATAATCATAATAAAGATAGCCATAATGAAGCCTTTCTCAAAGAGATGTGTTTATATTATTTCCTGTGATCAGACGCAGATTAGAGCTGCTTTAATCTTATTACTCTTGTAACTCCTGTGATGCCACTGAAGCAAACTAAATGAGGTATAATAGCACACAGTGAGATGAGAGGATGTCAGGCTTTGTGTTTTTTTGTGAGGCTTTTACTGTATGATTAGTGGTGATTACTGGTGAGAATGTTGCCTACTGAAGCAGGAATACACTCCATCCTTCCCATGTAGACTAATAAAAATAGTATTTGAGAAGCAGTAGGGATTTGAGAAGCAGCAATAATGCAATTGCAGACACCGATTCTTGGGTTAATTTAGACTTTACTTCGGGATGAAGAATAAGTAATGTTACTTATTAGCAAACCCCGCTGTGGCTGTGTCTAAAACCACATACCGTATTCACTCTATAGGTCACATAAACACTAATAGAGTCCATTTTGGACATGTCCCAAACCACACATCAACACCATCACAAACGTCTTGCCTCTCCATCATCATTCCCCATCCACCATAGGCCCTATACACTACACAATCACATAAACACCATCTTCAATCCAATGTGGACTCACCAACATTATCAGTCTACTGTGGACTTGTTCCAAACCACACACCCTATTCACTATGTAGGCTACCTAAACACCATCATCAATCCAGTGTGGTTTACCAGGTTATTCACTATAAAGGCCACATAAACATGACTAGGGGTTTATTTTGGATGTGTTCCAAACCACACATTAACACCATCACAAGCGTCTTTCCATTATCAGTCTGCTGTAGCCGTGTCCCAAACCGCACACCCTATTCACTACATAGGACATAGAAACACCATCGTTAGTACAACATGGAGGCATCCCAAACCACACCAGTCTAATTGTACACATGTGTGAATATGTGTGTGTGTTTGGATCAGTCTCTTGAATCAAAACTCCTGCTTCAGCACAAAAGCATTTCGCAATTTATTTCCAGCTCCGGATCGATACACACACTCTTTCCTTGTTGACCGGAACAACATGGAGCGCATATCACTGTGTGTGAGGAGTGTGAGACGAAGAGAGAGTCGAAGAGCACACATTGCCTCTCACTGTGGAAAAGTTTGACGCCGTACAGAAGCTAATCGTTTCTCTGTATAATAAGTAATCACACTCTGGATGCATGTTTTTACAAAATATATCGCCAGGGTGACATTTATCATATGTATATTAAGAGGTTTACAGTATTTGAACAGATTACCATGGCAAATTGTACAACCAGCTAACCTTTCACTAATGTACAGAGCCTTATCGTGCTGACTAGCTTGCTACATACTTAATATGCTGTTAGCCAGCTTGTTCATTTCCTAGCTTGCTAACTAGCTAGTTATGAAGTTATGTCAGGTCTCAAAGTGAGGGAATTAAGTAACAAAAATGTATTCAAGTGTATTAAAATCTATTATGATGGTGTGCCAACCAGCTAGTGGCTTTGCCAACTACCTAGCAGAATTAAGTCAGCTATCATGTAATAGTAACTTGTCAAATAGTAAGTCAAATGCTATATTTTATATAAATAAAAAGCCAGAGCATGTTTAAAAAAACAGTACATGGGGACATGGTTAACTCTCAAATTTAATAAATTTTTCACAGTCATTGTGTCCTCACGTCCTCACAAAACAGGTGTCTTCCTCCTTTTTTCAATCTTACTTTTTTGAACATCTTTGAAGTTTTCTGTAATCATTTCTCTGTAAGCCAAATTGGAATTTAAATGAAAACGAGAAACCTAATTTAAAAAAGCATAATTAGTGCGTTCAGAGGTTCGGCGATGCGGAGGCGGACAGCGGGCTTCAAATGAAAATGTTAATTAGGACAAACTCAATTTCCTGTCTTAAGTAAAGAAGGGGGGGGGGGCGTTGTGTAAAGTGGAATATAAGTGAATTAGTAATGACACAGAGCGAAAAGACCCGGAAACTTACTGGTGTCCGTAAAAGTTTTTACGTATGACTTCATTTACGACACACGTAGTAGAAACACTGAACCTAAGGTGACGTTGTGTGATCCCTCAGGCCAGCCACACACACACACACACACACACACTCAGAACGCCAAACCTCCAGAGAGCTCCCATATCAGGGACGTCTCACGGGACATTAACGGACCTAACAGGACAGAAAGACACACACAAGACTGTAACTAGTGGGATAAAAGGAAAAAGGGACATTCCACAAACATTCTAGTAGGATGACTGAATACAAATAATTTATATGCTAACATAGTATGGGTTTTTGGCCCCTTCACGGTGCCATAACTTTTATACAATACATTTATGCTTATTCGAAATCAAGTATTATATTTATATGGGCAGTAGTAGCTTTTCATATAAGGTTCCATGCTATTGACTGAGATTTTGTGAGGTCAAATCCCAGGATGGAAGCACAAACTCATAGTGAAGTGTGATCAGCCAATATGATCCTGAAGCTTGTGGCCAGAAAAGTGTACAAAAGATGCGCTCAGACTAATTACTTTTTTGAAAAAACATAATAGTTTCACTCATAGTTTTGTCATCATGGTTAGTTTTAGTCAAATGGAAAAACTAGTGCAAATTTAGTCAATAAAACTGAAGTTTTTTTCCCTATCAAATTCTCCCGAAAATGTATTTTTTATTTCCTAAGGCCATTATGGGCTGACTAAATGTTTTCTCCTTCTGTGTTGACTAAAGTAAAAAAAAGTAGTAGTAAAAATAGCTCCTTTATAATAACAAATACATAAAATGTTTAATCATTGACATGGTATCATTGATACCTTTTTTTTCTGTGAAGACATTTGCTTAACATTAACAGAAGGATCCATCCACTTTAAAGGAAGTAACTCCAGAGCTTATTTGTCTTCTCTATAAACCGAGCTCGAGCCTCTCTGCGGGAGTGCACGCTGCGGCAAACTGGAAACCGTGCAGCTGTAATTTGTTCAGCGTTTCCTTCAGTCGAGCTCCGCAAGAGGCCGTAGGATTGGCCCTGGGCCTGAAACAACACACTCGCTAAAACCCAATACCGCACGCTTCATCCTCCTGAGACTGGACACAGGCAGATTGACATCAAGAACATCAAGAGCAGCAGCTAGTCTAACTCTTTACTTATGACAATTAAATTTAGCCTCCTTGGTGGGCTTCCCAGACTTTCTACCTTGCTTTGCAAAACATTCCAGTAAGGTTTACCTCACATTTGGAGGCACATTAGTTCAATAGGACTCTTAGGCTAATTACAACAGCTCATATTAGTCAAATTAGTCATATTTGGTCATCGAGGAACATTTAGCTCATTTAGCTAGCGATCTTTTGGCTTGCACTGTAGTTTCAGGTGAGGCTCGTAGCTATAGTTTTGCATTTTGATTGAGCAAGACAAGGGGAAAGATTGAGAAAATAAGTAACAGAAAGAAAGACAGAGAAACATTGAAAGACAGATTGAAAGAGAATGAACCTGAGAGTAAGAGAAGCTTGATTTAGCACGTGCTTTTGCGCATAATTTTCTTCATCTCCAAAGACCAGCTGAAAATAAAAAAATTAGCACAATGGCTCATTTTACTTGACTGATATCTTTTTTTTTATTGGAGCACACAAGAGAAACCAGTAGGTATTTTCCAGCAGTCATGTTTTTGCTAAGCGCTAACTGACAGCCTACATTACCATGTACCCAGTGGAACATTTAACTCCTATAGCTAGGCTAATATAATTTGCAAGTAAGGGAAGCTCTTAGCTACAGGTTTAGCATTTCATCGAATAAGGTCAAAGTCAGAGAAAGATTAAGATTGAGAACAAAAAAGTGGCAGGAAAAGAAAGAACATTTTTGGAAGACAGAAAGACAGAGAGCGGACCTGAGATTAAGAGACGCTAGATTTAGCAGTTTGAGTGATTAGCACATCTTTTTATTGGCTCAAAGTGTGTGTGTGTGTGTGTGTGTGTGTGTGTGTGTGTGTGTGTGTGTGTGTGTGTGTGTGTGTGTGTGTGTGGAAAACAGTAACAAAGCCAGGAGTCTGCTTATTAAAAATGAATCAAAGTTTGAATGTGGATTAAAGAGAATCATTAGCAGAGAAAAGCCTAGCAAAAGCAGGTGGTCTTCTTTTGAAAGTTCGTGTTTTCATCTAATTAATTCCAAAAAAATTAAATGTACACCCTTTTTTCCCAGATATATTCAATCAGCCGAGACATAATCAGTGTGTGACGTTTGCTTCTTTACTTTTACACTGGAGCTATGAAGCTAATATAGCACATAGCTCCATTTTAGCATCATGTAAACTGTGTGTGTGTTTGTGTGTGTGTGTGTGTGTGTGTGTGTGTGTGTGTGTACCTATGTTTATGTCAACATGATCCTTCACTTTATCAAGGGGTCAAATTTACTTGACCTTAAAAATGGCAAGGGCAAGTCAATAAGGGCATGGTAAAAAACAGTAATGTGTGTGTGTGTGTGTGTGTGTGTGTGTGTGTGTGTGTGTGTGTGTATGTGTGTGTGTGTGTGTTATACGCAACAATGTGTTTATGGTCTCCTACATTCTCCCCTCTGAAGCCCTTCTCACTCTCTGTTGTCAACATGACGCAATAACACCCAGTGATGTCATAGCAAAGCTCGGTAGTCCAGCTGAGAATACACACACACACACACACACACACACACACACACACACACACACACACACACACACATCTCTGTTTAACCAAACTATTGAGGTGTTCTAATAAAACTTGTGAATGGCAGGACAAACAGTGACTGACTCACTATTCATGAGGTAAAGTCATGAGAATGTTGTTGCTAAGCAACTAGGAAATATGGAACTCACCATACAGTAGCTTATGTTAGCTAGTTAGCACATAGCTGTAAGTACGTTATACAATTGAAATAAGACACAATGACTAAAAATGTCAGGAATATTGACATTTACCTCAGAAGAAAGTCGAGAAGTATGTCACGTAATTGTTACACCGTTGGGTCACAAGTTTTACTATTACAAGAGAAATCACACACACACAGTGTGTGTGTGTGTGTGTCCTTCTGGCCCAGAGCACTTCTATAATTAATCATCTCATTAAAAATTGTTTATCCTGTGACCTCCAGTGATTGACAGCCGAGGGCGTGGCCTTGGGCATGCTAAGGTCTCTGATTGGCCAGCTATCAAAATGCCGAATATCAGACTCATCTTTAATGAGGCCGCAAAGTTCTCGGTCATACACACACACATACACACACAAGCTGATGTCCTTAACTTTTCCCTGAGCCTGTGTGTGTGTGTGTGTGTGTGTGTGTGAGTGCTCTGTCCTCACCTCCCTTAACTTCTCCTGTATATATTTTCTCTTTTTCTTCATCTCTCCATCTGTCCTCTCAGTGCTGCACCCAGATAACCTCATCAGTAATCGTCCTCTCTTTATCCTCCTCTTCTGCTCATTATCTTTATCTCTCTTTCCTCCTCTAACGTTTTTTCTTACTTTCCGACAGGTCATTTGACCTTTTAGAGGTTTCACCATTTATTCTTTGGTAAATAGTGATTTCAAGATGGCCGCCTCCATAATGCTACGTGTTCTGCTACACGGTTTAAGGTTTGTTTATGTTTATAGATTTTGGGTGTCATTAAATTCTATTGAAAATTAATTAAAAAAAAAAAAAAAAGAAGCATGTCCTGGTTGATTAATTATATTTGAGGTAAGAGGAAATTTTTCATTTATTATTTTGCTGAATCATTCTGCACAAACACACGGCCTGGTTTGCATTTCTTAGAAATCCTTCCCCTTATCCGTATGAATTAATTTGAATAAACTTCACGGATAATCGTGTGTGCTTCGAAGCTCCTATCACATTTTGTTTACAGAATAAACTCATTCCGATGACTTATCGCTCCTCGTGTTACGTCCCGCGTGTGATGAGGTGTGCTTTGGCTGATCCATTAATCAAACTCCCTTCTCTCATTCTCAGATTCTCAGATTCGGAGAAATGAAACCTGCTTAGTCTGTTAAAGTTCAAGCCATAACTTTAGCATTTCTTTTTAAAAATTTTCTTACATTATTCACTCTACATGATTACTTCTAGTTCCACTTCGTGATCGCTCGCTAGCTAGTCAACTTATATAGTAAAAATAAAATAGATAGTTAGCTCTTGTACTGAATATTGAGCTGGACTACATAGCTAGCTATTGATTTAACTATCATTGCTAGCTCAATAGCGTGTGTTACATTAGCTAGCTAAGCCTGTGTTACTAGCTAGCTAAATTTAACAACAGTAAAGAAAAATGTTAGCAATTAACTGGTTACCTAACTAGCATTTGTACACATTTGCCTCATTGTGAGTGTTTTGTGCACCATGTTTATGTTTTTTTTTTTTAAATCAAGTGTAACTAATCTTTGCTAATTGACTACAATTGAAAAACTTTGGAGACTATTAGTAAAAGTTCACTCTACTGTTTTGTTCTTTAACTTCCTTCTGATGAATTATTGCTCAGCCTGCTCAGTCCCGTGTGAGCTCAAGTGTGTGTTGGCTGAACCATCAATCACACTCGATTCTCACTGATAGCAGCAAGACTTTACAATAATAACGTATCTCACTCAGGAAAGAGTATCGACGGCCGGTTAGGACGAAGTCTGTTCAAAGTTATAAAAGAAGATACTTAAGGTTAAAGTCATTAAAAGTTTAACTTGAAAAAGCTTCTCTAAGCGCCAGGAGGAAGTGCAGCGAGGGTGAGAGAGGGTGAGCGAGAGAGGCTCTTTTCCACCGCTGTGAGAAGACACCATCGGTTTGTTCTTGGCAGGTGGGAGGATGGTGTGTGTGTGTGTGTGGTACTAATAGAAACCCTTCAGTTCATGATAAGATATTATCATATATCTACAGTCTAGATGCAGAAAATGACTAAATAAAAATGTAATTTGCGATTAGCCGCAGCAAATTTCTTCAAAAGTTCATGAAATACTCCCGAGAGTGCTAACACTGGGAATGTCATGCTGTGTTTATGGAAAAATATGGCTACAGTCTATATGTTTTTATGTATATATTTAGAAGATGATGAGACTGTTCATATAGAGTTGGGAACAGCGAGGCAGCAGGTCATCAGATTACAGCAGGAAGCAATCATATTGTGTATATTTGTGTATGTTGTAGCGGTAAAAGCAGGAATGCTTAAATTAAACTGAGGAAATGTTTTGTTTAGTTTTTCATTTTTACGCTGGGAGTCGGGTTGATTGATTTTTTTCTTTTTTTCTATTTCTGTGGCCTTGTTGAGTTTGTTACATCACACCAAAATAGTTAACACAACTCACTCAGGCTTCACACACAGGAAGTGAGTCGAGCAAACCCGATCTCTCGACTCGTATAACAGCAGCTGTGATGTGAGACTGAGCGCAAGACAGTTGCTAAAGTCTGCTTGAAAAGATGCTAGATTTGCCCCTAGGCAAGCCCGTGGAAAGGCGCTCATCCTAAACAGCATGCTATGCTCATTAGGCTACAGTTTGCTCTTGAGATGTGTGTGTGATGCTTCATGAGCTGAAGTCGCCCTCTCATTAATTCTGCATTGCTATAAAAAATACATCAGTTTACTCTTTTTGTTTATTGCACGAGGAGGGAACTGAAAAAGCACTGATTATTAGTTTCACAATTAGTATAATCAGCCAGTAAGATGTGTGTGTGTGTGTGTGTGTGTGTGAGAGAGAGAGAGAGAGAGAGAGAGAGAGAGAGACAGTCCAGAGAGCTGTCAATCAAACCAAGGCAAGCTCACGTTATGGGAAGTAAAATGAAGAAGAAATTGTCCTCAGTTCGAACTTTAGTTTATAAGTTGAGTCATGCAAAGAGTTGAGGATATCAGTAATAACACACACACACACACACACACACACACACACACACACACACACACATGATTGCTTCTTGCATAATCTGATGTCTTGCTAATTTGCTGTTGCTCCTTCTACATGTGAATGGCCTTATCAACTAACACACACACACACACACACACACAGCTCACACACACACACACAGCTCACACACAGGATGCATAAGTGTGTGAATGTGATACGGGATGTTAGTTATCCCTGGAGGAAACAGATTGTGGTGCTTTGTGATGTCCTGAGGTCCTGGTGCTAGTCGTCTCTATTTTCTCCAAGTCTGCTCGATTATTTAAAAAAAAAAAACCCACAAATATTTTATCAGTCTGGATTAGCACAGGGATAATATTTTATGTATATTTATGGCATTTGGCATACTTTGTAAATATAATACTTTTTAGATTAAATACTGAAAAACAACAATAAACAAACAAACAACTGGAGAGTGTGTGCCATTGACACCCAGTCCAGGGTGTCCCTCGCCTCGTGCCCTGAGAGACTCCAGGCTCCCGTCACCCTGTGCAGGAAAAGCAGTGTAGAAAACGGATGTATGGATTCCCAGAGTTTTTACAAGTCATGCAAAACATCTGGAATAGTAATTTTTTTTTAATAAAAAAATATTTTAACTTTTTTTTTTGACGGTAAACGGATAAGTCTGCATTATTTTTCAATAATATAATTGTTTTAATTCTTTAAATAAATACTTTAAATAAATACTAGTGTTGTTTTGTTTTGTTTGAGCATAACAAGTATCAAATCCACAGAAAGTTGGCTAACGAAGGCGCATGTCAGCACTTCCTCCCTGTGGCGGATAACAAACACTACAGCCGTGCAGAATGTTCTCACAACCTGGACGGACGTCGCTGTGAAACTGAATATCCGCCTGAATGTTTACGTGTTTTTCACTTTTTCACAAATGTATTAAAAAAAATGGAAAAGTGTCTCATTCATATTCATTAATTACACAATTTAGTATGTTTTCAGAGATCAACACACACACACACACACACACACACACACACACTCTTCAAAGCCAAAGAGCCATGAAAGGTCCTAAATGTCTTATTCAGATTTTTATATTTTGATTCAGATTTTTTTATATTCTGATATTTTCCTTGAAATATAATCAAATTACTTTATTTAAAAAAAAAAATCCATTCCAAGAGTCACATGTTCAACAGGAAGTTGCATCATCTGAATGTCTTAAAGATCACGGGAAGAAGAAAAGTAAGTTCTTGGTTTTTATTTGCTTTATTTTTTAGTGCTATTGATCACAACTTTATTACCCTGAAAGTAATATAGCCTGAAAGTCAATAATTCATTAAAAAAAATCATTAAGAATGTAAGAAATTGGTTAAAAATGGGTTAAAACATTTGGTTAATGATAAACGCATGTTTTCTTAGGTTCATTGTTGAAAAAAACAATCTTAGATATAGTTGGAATTAGTGAAGTCCTTTTGATTGATCCTGTTTATCCTATGATGAAAAACATCCATCCTGATGGGAGTGGTCTCTTCAGCGATGACTCCGCCCCCCACACCCAGCACACAAGGGCTGATTTGATGGTTTGATGGAGATGAACATGATGTAAATCGAATGATGTGGCCTTCATGTTCATCACATCTCGAGCCACTTTGGAGTGATGTATCAGACAACACTCTCTACCACCATCAGCAAAACACATCGACTGAGGGAATAAGGCGCTGTTCATCGCTCAAGCACGTGTGGAACCGACGCCAAGGCGCTCTAAAGCTGTTCTGGAGACTCGTGGTGGCCCAACCCCTAATTAACACACTTTATTTTCTTGTTCCTCTGTCACCTATCTGTATGTGTATGTTTACTGAAGAGAAAAGTAAGTAAGTATCGTTCAAGTAGTAACTTAATATATGTGTGGTTTCAATATCAACTACTAAATTCATCTTCTGGAATTATTAGGAGTTATTGTGTGTGTGTGTGTGTGTGTGTGTGTGTGTGTGTGTGTGTGTGTGTGTGTGTTAGTGGCGTCTCTTCTCCAGTGTGACCCAGATGCCCTGCTCAGGTCTGAGGATGAGTTCTCCCAGTGGCTTCAGCTCATCTCTCGTCTGACACGACACGATGTTGAAAGAGCGCAAGATGGAGGCCAGAATCACCTTTTCCTCCATCAGAGCAAAACGCTGACCTACACACACACACACACACACACACACACACACACGCACCAAAACAGATGTCATTGTGCTAGTTAAACTGCACTGTGGTAATATTTTAACATTTTCAGTTGTTCTTTGTGTGTGTGTGTGTGTGTGTGTGTGTGTGTGTGTGTGTGTGTGTGTGTGTGAGAGACCGATGCAGTTGCGCAGGCCTGCAGAGAAGGGGATGTAGCAGTACGGGTTTCGTCCCCCCGAGTTCACAGGCAGGAAGCGTTCAGGACGAAACTCCTCGGGCTGGGGGAAGAATCGCGGATCACGGTGCAGTGCGTACGTCAGTATGATCACATTTACACCCTTGGGCACCTTGTAGCCGTCTACACACACACACACACACACACACACACACACACACACACTTACCAATTTAATTAACAATTACCAGGTCAGCAATATCTGAATTTCCTCATTAGTAGGAATTTCATTATCAAAATGAATGAATGGGTAATGATGGTGAATGGATGGCTAAAAAAAGAGGAATAGATGGATGGATAAACGGTCGCACCACCAGTGAAGAAAGAGATGTGTCGAAGTGTGGGTTCACATTTACCCTTAACCACTTAAGCATAATCATTAAATAACATGTATTATTAACACTGTTACTCATCTGTTCATTGATGAGAAGATGGATCAATGACTTAATGGATGAATAATGAATCAATAAAAGAATCATTGGATAAATGAATCAACCAATCAATGAATTAATAACTCAATCAACAAATCAATGAACATAAGGATCGATAAGAGGATGAACCATTCACTGCACCAAGAACTCAATGAATCAAAGAATAAATAAATGGATCGATAAATAGATAAAAGAATGAATGAATCAATGAATCAACAACTCAGTCAAATATCTAAAAAAAATATGAATCTTATAACTTGGAGGATTGTAAGATTGTAAGTGTGTGTGTGTGTATGTGTGTGTGTGTGAGAGACTTACTGATCTTTGTGTCTTCACAGATGCTTCGAGCGAAGAACGGCACAGACGGAAAGATACGCAGCGCCTCTTTAATCACACACTCCAGGTAACGCAGCTTCTTCAAGTCGTCGGTGCTAACGGGCCTGTCAGAGTCACCTGACACACACACACACACACACACACACACACACACACACACACACACAATATATACAGTATATACCCCATACATATGTGCACATTACTGTAGATTGTGTGTATTGTGTGTGTGTGAGCTCACCAAATACTTCATCCAGTTCCTGCTGAACTTTCCTCTGTATGTCAGAATGAGCCCCCAGCAGGTGTATGGCCCAGTTCATAGCAGCCGCTGTAGTGTCATGACCCTGCCACAAGGGGGCGACAAAAGAAACCGCAATTTCTAAAACACTAAAATGCGTTTCTTTCAAATAAAGTCATTAAATTTAGCCCAAATGCTAATGTCAGCTAGCTAATAGAACTACGAGGATAATGGGGCTAACAATGAAGGCTTAGAGCTACAGGTTTAGCATCAGCAGCTACAGATGACTTCAAATACTCAAACTGAAGATATACAGGATACACAGAGGAAACATAAATATTCATATGCATTTATAAAAACTTTCACCTGCCACTCTTCTGCTATTTATTTTAAACAGCACATATTTTCACAGAAACTCATGCATTCAGTTAGCGACTGATAAACGTATTCACAGTATTTATTTATTTATAGTCAATCAGTAATTTTAACACACAAATATGAAAGGATTGTGGATATTTTGGAAGGTTTTGCATCGCTTTCATGGTCACTCAACCTTTAAATAGACTTAGCTAGCTATAAGCTAGCTTATCCTAGGCTCCACACTTTCCTAGTTGCCTAGCAACAATGTTCTCTCGAATGACATTCATACTAGAAAGCGCCAAATCGCTCATTGTGGTCGAAGTTTGCCTCTTGTGGTTACGTGTTTGACTTCACACTAGACTCTAGGATTATCTGTTGTCTGACTATGACTGTATGAAGCAGACACCTCGAACATGAAAGTGTCCACTTCCTCTCGGATGTCTTGGTGTGTCAGCTTGTTCCCATCCTCATCCGACGTCTTCAGCAGCATATCCAGGAAGGCCCGCCTCTTCTTCTTTCCCTGATCAGATTCGCTGTCGGAGTCCAAGTGGTGGAATAAATACTCCTCCCTCTCACGAATGACCTGCGTGTCAATCAAACAAAAGGACCGGTGAGACCTTAAAGCTGATTGGATGCTATTTGTGATGTCATAACCATTGACCAAAAAAGACATACGCTCTCAGTGAAGGAGTGCAGGATCTTTAGACAGCGGTCGTGCTCTTTGCCATCACCAAAGTACCGGAACGCAAAGTCCGGCCAGAACCACGGCATCCGCTGGCGCTTGCTGATGAGGTCACTCATCCTGGACCAATCAGATTTCATGGTCAGTTTGGGAGGTCATTATCGAAAAGAGAAATCTATAGCTTTTACCCAGCAAATCATGATTTAATCATTATAGAGTGATTTTGCAGCTATTTCTGCATCGCCAAGGGCAGATCTTAAGTCAGTTTGGTCAACCATATTTCTTTATTTTTCGCATATTTCATTATAAAGAGCTTGAGTTGAAGTCAAGTGTGCTATAGCAGTGGAGCTTTTTTTAACTAGCTAAGCTGCTAAATAGAGCTAACATTTAGGTATGCTTACCGATACACAGCACGCACATATTCAGAGTCGCGGTTGCTCTGTGCGTAGATCATCTTTCCCATGGCCGTTTCTGTAAAACAATCGCAATAACTAGCGATGAGAATCACGAATCTTTTTAGTAAGTCAGATCAATTGACTCAGTTCACCAATGAGGCTCGACTCTTTCGGTTTCTGAGCAGCTTGTTAGTTATTTTTTTTCGGAGCAGCCCAAAGTTATTAATCTCTTCATTTTTATCAATACGTCAGAAAGGTTTGCGATCAACGTCAAGTGTTTTTACAGTTTAATTGTAATTTTTGACTACAGTTATGTTGCGTGGCTAGCTTGTTTTCCCTTCAGCAGCTAATGACACTGGAGACTAATATTGTAGTTAGCATTTAAAGTTCATTTACTTATGATAGTTAGGATGATACCAATGTGGCAGTGGGAAGCTAATTATAGAACACACACACACACACACCACAGATGATGTCAAGAGCACAGAGTGTGATGTGGCTGAAGCAGTCAAAGGGCCCTTTCCCTGCTTGCTTGTGAAGTTTGTTGACGAGGACCTCGGCCTGCTCGTTCATCACCTCCAGGAAGTCGGTCAGGATGGAGAAATGGAAGGTGGGAGTGAGGAGCTTTCTTCTGCGCCGCCATTTATCCCCTGTACTGTACATTGTAAAATGTGACATATGACACAGCCATTACATAGCCAATCACAGCAACAATAATTAACCAATAATAACTAAATATTATGGTCTTATTTATTATCTCTCTATAAATAACTATTTTTGGTCTTATCT
>CM074972.1:11733459-11744061 GCA_037577455.1 Pangasius macronema
AATAATTAACCAATAATAACTAAATATTATGGTCTTATTTATTATCTCTCTATAAATAACTATTTTTGGTCTTATCTCAGTAATTCACAGGGGAATCTTGTATGACGGAATATGAGTTTTATTATGTTCAGGTTTGTACCTCGTCAGGAGTCCCGTTCCGAGCCAGGGATGCAAAAACGTATAAGCATAAGCCTTGTCCATGTGCAGCGAGTTATTCAGAATTGGCTGAAAAGAGAGAGAACACAGGGTACACATTAACCAGGGTGAAAACTCTGACTGATTAAGTGAGTATCAGCTTCAAGATTACAGTCATTTAGATTACATAAACTCTGTGTAGGTTATAAACACAGCTTTCTGATAAGTATTCCCGTTTAAAGTGCAGCTGTCACTATTAATTTAAACATTTGCTTATGTCTTTACCGTCCTTGAACCTTTCCACATTTTATAGTGCTACAACCTGCACTGGTATTATCTCCATCCCCACTGTGAAGCATGGTGGTGGAAGCATCATGTTGAGAGTTACCCTTGGCCTCTTGGTTACTTCTCTGAATAAATCTCCTCTTTGGCCAGTCAGTGACTTGTGGCAGAGTTGCGCTTGTGCCATATTCTTACCATTTGGTCAAAGTTTTTTTTAATAACCAAACGCTAATTTACACTTTTCCAGAACTTCCAGAAATTTGGCCCAGACTTGTTTCGATCGCTCCTTGGCCTGATGGAACAGGTGTATTTATATTGAGATCACACGACACTTTAATTGTACTTCTGACGGAAATTGGAACTAAGTTATGGGTTTCACCCATAAATAAAGGCGTAAATACCTGCACAATCACAACTTTTATGTTTTTCTTTATTTGTAAGTGTTGATTTACTCTCTGCATTTCTAAATCATGGGTTATTTTGTGCAGATTCAGGACCTCTAATCTATTCTAACAAATTCCATTTCAATTCCAGGTCGTAACACAAAAAAAATCCAGAAATGTTCAGCAGGGGTGTATACTTATGCACAGCACTGTACGTAACGTGCTTAAAGCAGCTCTGAAAACAAAGTACCGTGCTCTTCGACCCTTAATAAGAGAGAGATTGCTTGTATGTATGACTCATACTGTATGTCCCCTCATCATGATCTTTATGCTGTGTGTGTGTGTGTGTGTGTGTGTGTGTGTGTGTGTGTGTGTGTGTGTGTATACCTCAATCGTCTCAGAGTGGTAGAGGAAGAGGAAGGGTACAGGTCCGATCCACGCCATTAACAGTGGAGCGTCCCGAAACTCATTCGTGTATTCGACCACCTGAGAAAAAAACTCTAACACACAGGTTTAATGCTTTATAAACTTTTTTTTAAAACAAATATTAATGGTAATTTATATAATTTATTTATTTATTTACTTACTTACTTTCCTACTAACTTACTTACTTACCTATATACTTATTTATTTATTTACTTATTTACTGTTTTGCTCACTTACATGGGTACTTACATATTTATTTACATGTTTACTTACTTACTTACTTGTTTACTTATATAGAGTACTTATTTACTTACTTTCCTACTAACTTATTTATAGGCTACTTATTTATTTACTTATTTACTTGTATAGGCTACTCATTTATTTACTTATTTAGGCTACTTATTTGATTACTTACTTGGTTGTTTACTTAATTACTTTTAATTTTATTTACTTACATATGCTATAGCTACTTATTTAGTTGTTTACTTGCTTATTTAAATATTCTCATGTTTACTTTCTTACGTCATTCTTGTTTGTTTCGGGATATGCCTAACCTCCGGCTTTGGTCTTGAGCTGCAGCGCGTGCCCGAGGAGAGGGTAGGCCACCCCGATGCTCGGGACGGGCTTCAGCTCGGTCCACATCCGCACGAAGTTCCGGAGCAGCCGGTACGATACCCAGGCCACCGCGAGCGCGAGGACGCACGCGCCCGCGGCCACCAAACCCAGAGCGTGCGCCATGTGTGCCGAGAGCGCGAGCTGCACGAGCCGCAGACGGGTCTAGGTGCACGGACTCTTTGCGCCCTGTGCAGCAGCACTGCAACTTTACTGTCCAGTTCACATGAGTTCAACTCGCCCCATCAGAGCTGACCAATCAGGTGAAAGAGGAGGCGGGGCTTCAGTGGCCTGGTGTAAATAGAGACTTCGGTAGGTGGAAGATGGGAGAATTTTACAAATTTACAAAAACAAACAAACAAAAAAAATAATAAATCCGTTTTTCTCTCCTTCACTCTGTATTCTGTTCTGTTCATTTCTTTTCCTCTCTTTCTTCCTCATTCTCTTCATTCATCCTTTCTCTAATACTGTCTTTACTTCTCTTACATTTCCCTCCCCGTTTCCCCTTAATTCTCTTCTTCCTTTATATTTTTTTCCCTTTCTATTCTTCCTTGCTTTCTCTATCCCTCTCTTGCGAGCACTGTGTACTTTGCAAACCTCTGAGACTCTCTGATCTGTATGGATCAATAATTGAATAAAAATTGAATCAATGAATGAGTCAATGAATCACTTAAATGAATGAATCAATAAATGATTGTGTGCCTCTGAAAGGTTAAATATGCAACGTGTGTGTGTGTGTGTGTGAGAGAGAGAGAGAGAGAGAGAGAGAGAGAGAGAGATACAGAGAGACTCATTGATCTGTGTGTCTTCTCAGATGCTGTGAGCATAGGCTGGCATGGAGGGGAAGATGCTCAGTGCCTCTTTAATCAAACACTCCACTTAACGCAGCTTCTTCAGGTCCTCAGTGCTAATGGGCCTGTCAGAGTCAATTTATATTTATAAACAGTTTTCTCTGCCACTCAAATGGTATTTATTTGCCTAACAAATACTTAGACAGTTCATGAGTAAGTTCAGTTAGCAGTCAATGCTAACCGATGTGTATACAGTTTAAGTGTAGTCAAACAGTCTTTTCTTTGTATTTTAACAACACATCTGAGAGAAACGTGGATATTCCCGATGTCTTTATATAGCTTTCCTGATCACTCTGCCTTCAGATTGTCTGTTCTAAAAGACTTAGCTAATTATATGCTAGCTATCCTTGGTTCCATACTTTTTCAGTTGCCTAGCAACCACACTCCCTCAACTTTGCCTTGTTGTTGTGTAGTGACAGGTACAGTTGTTGCTTGTGGCTTGTGGATTACGTGCTAGGCTTCGTTGGCAGATTAGCAAAGCAAACTAGCCACATTAACTACCAGAAACACAGACTATCTTTGCTACTTGCTTCCAATTTATATTTTTCTTCGTACTGTTTCTATACACATTTAATGCAATGTCATATGACACAATAAGTTTTTGTTTTGTTAGAAACTAAATTCGAGAGTGCCATAGGGTTGGTCTGGGGAATCATTCACACCAATCAGATTTTCATACCTAATTTGCATAGAATTGTCTGTTGCTAAAATGTCCGTCGCTTTGTTGCTTGCTAACATGAATGTAGGATTAGCACTTCAACAGCGAGTGTGTCATGTGATTTTCTTGCCAGACAGAGATCGGGAGAAGGCCGGAGAAACGGAGATTGACAGTTTCTTTCATTGTCAAAGCTAACATATCCACGATCATTATTATAGTAAGATCGAAACACACTCATTTTGGATGATTCATGGTTTGTACCTGGTCAGAAGTCCGGTTCCAAGCCAGGGGTGCAAAAACTTATAAGAATAAGCCTTATCCATATGCAAGGAATTATTCAGATCTGGTTGAAAAGAAAGAGGTTACACATTAACCAGGGTGGGGAGTGTGGACAAAAAATGCATTTAACACATTTAATGAAATTATAACTGACATTATAGAATTAAAGTGTTAAATTTAGTTTATTAAATATGTGGAGTCTAAGAATCAAAATAGCTCATAATATATATTACAGCGACAGCCGCACTTAAACATCTACAAAACAGCAACCATGAACATGTTTGTGCAAAAATGGTCCTGACTTTGGACTTTGTTGTTTGACCCTTACGGAAGGTCAAAAAACCTTCAAACATGGAAAGTGTGCGAATAAGAGAGAGAGAGCGAGAGAGGTGGAGATGTGTGTGTGTGAAAGGAAAAAAGTGTTTCTTTATCACTGAAAAACATCAGAAATCCATAAACGTGTGGCGGCCTGGGAAAACCCTTCACACGGTTACATTTTCACATCTTTATATATATAGTAGACTTTTCTGAAATAATACGTTGCTTTTTTTGCATGTGTCTCAGTAATATTTCACATTTAACATTTCAAAGTCCAGTTCTCTAATCTATGTATGAAAACAACCTTACAGACAAATTTTATAGAATAATACCTTTACATTTGATTATCAGATTCATCCACATCCAGGGCTGAGGTGTTTACACTAACTCGAGCTTGTTTTGGAACAAAGTTGCAGATGAATAAAGAAAGTTTATGGGTGGTGTTTTTTTTTTGTGCCCAGAACACCACAGACGCGAGGACTCGCGCGCCAACGGCCATCAAACCCATGTTTATATTATATTGTGTGTATATATATATATATTAGAGTTTGCACTGACCAATCAGATAACAGAAAGGGCGTGGCTTCAGTCACAGTTGTAAACAGGTGAGAGACTTGAGTATCTATAGTAGTGGAGTAGGTTTTGGTTGCTAAGCAACATAAGGGACAAAGATTAGGGTGCTCATATTAACAAAATGGCTGCAGAAAGATTTTACTGGTTTGAATCCTGGTGCATTATTACACAATTCAACAATTTACCAGTAGAGACCCACAGAGACCATTACAGCTTCCATTATAACCATTAAAACCATTACAAAATTCTATGAGGGTTTCTATTGTTTTTTTCAGCAGGGACAGCGTTGTGCCTGTCGAGACGGAGTGGCAACTGAAGAAAGTCTAAAGTAAAAGAAATTAGCTACAGCTGCAAGAAATGTACGCTCTCTTTCACAGTTAACAACCTTGTAGACATTTTATAGGCAATAACTTTTTAACGTGTAGTTTGGCCTGATAGCTAATGTTAGCCTGCTGACATAAAAAGTATGCTAGCTGATGTTAACAATTTGTCTCTAAGGCTAGACTGAAGCTAGTATTTTGGCTGGAACTGAAATTCAGGTCACACTGGACTGAAAACCACAAAACCAATGTTTTTTTTCCATATCTATTAATTTATATTATCACTATTATGAATTAGTTTTTGTGCATAAATTGTACTAATGTATCAAGTTTTTTTAATGCCTAAAAACATTAATCAGTGTTTAACCATTAATCAAGAATAAACTAATAGCTAATGAAATAACTATGAGATTAAGGTAATTAAGGTAATGAAAAATAAAACTTTATTATTCAAACATCTGTCCTTTTAATATTAGTTAAAATAGCTGAGCTCACAATAATATTAAATGTAAACATCTGTGAGAGTTAAATACTATTTATTTAATTTTCTTCAAACTGAATAAACATCAAGTATATCCCAATGTCTTCCTAAACTAATGTAATTTATAAAAATGACACTTTCATATAAAACAAGTGTGGAAATGTTGATGAATTTACACTCCTTCCGATATTTTTCTCTAGACACAGCCACTAGAGGGCAGAGCAAAACTATAAATCATGAGAAGTGAACCCAGCACTGTTGCATAAAATCAATGCTTCATGGTCATGGTTTGGAAAAAAAAAACAAAATACAAAAATGCAGAATATTACAAAACTTCAGCTCTGTATAGTGCAAAACATTCCTCTCGAGTTCATAATCACTGCCGCTGAGGCTTTGGTTTGAAAAACGAATCAGGAGCTCTGCTTTAGGTGAAAGAGAGAACTGTTGATTAGTGGTTTCTTCATAGTGCCTCTGGCTTACTCATTATGGATAAATTCACATATTTACAATTTATTTACATTTTATTTTGGTTTAATTTAATTTGAATGTATTTATTTCTGTAAAGCTGCTTTGTGACAAAGTCCATTGTTAAAAGCGCTATACAAATAAAACTGAATTGAACTGAATTGAACAAATAAAAAAAAAAGGACAGTTTCTACTTTAAAGGCAGTCTGGGCTTAACAGGAAGAAAGTGGAGGAACCTCTGGGAAGTTGGCAACCCGTGTTAAAAGACTCTGATTAGCTTCCTTTGATCAAGATAGTTGGCAACAGCAAAAAAATTTGCTTACTTAGC
This sequence comes from Pangasius macronema, assembly GCA_037577455.1. Lineage (NCBI taxonomy): Eukaryota > Metazoa > Chordata > Actinopteri > Siluriformes > Pangasiidae > Pangasius > Pangasius macronema. Next base: position 11,739,571 of record CM074972.1, read on the forward strand.
TTTAATTTTGCCTAAATATCACAAGCTTTGTCTAATTATCACAGTCCTCAAATCCAAATTTATCTGGCTCTGTCAACTTAAAGTGGATTAGGCGACCTTTTTTTTAGTGATACTTGTTATTAAGCATTAGCTTTCTTTGGCTAATTTGTGAATATTAGCTTAATCTGTAACCTGGTACCTTAAAAAGTCAACTTGTTTACGGCACTGAAAAGGTAAACAGCATTTACTGAAAATCTTTCTTGAGGCTAGCATTAATAGCAACCCTTGCTTTAGACAGTTCAATGCTTCATCCAGGTTCTGCCCAGACAGTAGGCTTTAGCTGACCCGGTTGCTTGAGGCTAACGCTAGCTGTAGCTTCTGGCGGAAGGCTGGGATGCGCTCTTTTTGCAGAGGCCACTGGATCATGCAGCGGCGTTTTAGCATGCCTTTCCGCAACATGAGCGATTGAGTCAGCCGGTAATCTGCAACATCCTCCAGGAAAATCAGAACCAGCGAGTCTCGATTTTCTTCCATTACCTGGTGAAGGGCGTGGTGGACTTTAAACCTACAGAAAGTTGGTGACAGAGAGAGACAAAGACAGAAGTGTGATAACACTTGTGACAAGTACTTGTTTCAAGATATATTTAGACAGTAAACTGACACTGAATGTTTGTGTTTTTGTGCAAGGTAGACAATTGTTAATCATTTTCACCATCTGCATGCCTATTACATGAATATTATAACAAAAATGTAGGTAAAATATGCTTTAGTTTGCTTTCATGTTTTGGCTAGTTTGTAAGGGAACATTTAGAGGAACAAGACACAAGAAGTAGAAACTGGGTTGTGGTCAAATGTTATAAAATGTTTTTCAGTTCAGTCTTTAAACATGTCATGTGCCTGTGGCAATTCTTAGACTTACTGTCTACACCAGGGATCATTCAAAAGCGCCTCTGTGACAACAAAAATGATTTTCCGGGACATTCTCATGTTGTCTACAATGGTCTCTAATGTGGAACAGCCAGGCATTGCATCCCGGTCCTCCAAGAAGAACTTGAAATCCTTGTCTTCCAGAGGAAGCAAGCTTCGTTCTACCCAAAGTTTATCCTGCTGAGCATGGACAATGTAGGCTTTATATTCATATCTGCACTCAGCCAACCTTTTATAGCGAGAGTCATTTATATCTATGGTGTGATTGACTATAATGTTCCAATAGAATTGAATCCTCCAGCCCTGGAAGTGCACCAGGAAGGCTACAACCATCAGACCTAGTACTAAGGTGCTGGTGATTACATACACAGCCTGGAAGGGTACCAGGTCCTTACAGGACTCTGGGTTGAAGTCCAACACTGAAAGGTTGAAGTACATGGATGGAGTGTTGCAGATGTAGATTTTGGCCCGGTCAGGTACGCTGGTGTTGGTGGTATTGAGCCAATTGTAGAACCATAGTATGCTCTCACAGGTGCAATCAAAGGGATTATGGTCCATGGAAAGCTCAGTCAGGTTGGACAGTGGCACCTTGAATGTCTCCTTCCGCACTGAGGTCAAGAGGTTTTTCTGAAGCCGCAGGAAGCGCAAAGACCGCAAGTCGTCAAAAATGGAGTCATGCAGAAAATTCAGGAGATTCCCACTAATACTGAGGTATTTTAGCTGTGTGAGGCCTTGAAAGGCCATCGTTGGAATCTCATCAAGACCATTGTAGTCCAACTCAAGAACAGTAAGGTTCTGAGCATTGCGAAGGAACAGCACTGGACCCCCAGGATTAGCATTTTTCCACACCCTGGCCAAATTATTGTGCTGCAATTTCAACACACTAAGATGGTGTAGTCCATCAAGCAAGCCGTTTTTGATGTTTGCAATGTTATTATTACTGAGATCCAGCACCGTCAGGTTGACCAGCAGACGAAACGGAGACGGTTCCATTTCCAAATTGGGACTTAAGCCATGCCCAAGCATCAGAGTCCTCAGTGTGGGTACATGCATGAACGACGTAGACATTAAAGTGATCATCTGCTGGTTGTAGGATAAATGAATTTCCTGGATACTGTTGAGTCCCTGAAACTCTTCCCCTGTCAGGTACTGGTTGATGTAGTTATGGCTGAGCACAAGAGTCTTGAGGTTTCCCAAGCTTGAAAAAGCTCCTGGGCCAAGGGTCTTGATGCCCATACCTGTAAGATTGAGTGTCTGAAAAAGTGGAGATCTTTTCAAGGAGGCAAAGGTGGTGTTGCTGACTATCTTTAGCCCTGTGCTGCTCCAACCCAGATTCAGCTCTCTCAGACACGGAAGTCCATAAAAGATATTCTCAGTGAGCTCCCTAAATGAAGTCCTCTCCATGTACAGATATTCCAGCTTGACCAATGGCTGGAAAGAGAAGTCGTCTATGACAGGCAAGGGAGATGCATGACCTTTGGCTAGAGCCGACTGTAGATTGAGTTTCCTCAGACTTTTCAGTCCCAAGAAGGTACCACTGGTCAGATGTTTTATGTTGTTGTGCTCTAAAGAGAGGTACTCCAGCATGGGAAACCACTGAAAGGCTCCATCTGTGATTCTGGCCATGTTGTTGTTGGAGAGATCCAGAATAGTGAGGTTAGTCTTGCCTAGGCCTTGGAAGGTGCTGTTGATTAGCATGACTTGCTGAGTATTTTGGACAGATAGGTTTCTCAAAGAGGTGTCAGACAGCTCCTCACAGAGTTTGGACATTATCGTAGGGTTGAGCTTACAACCATTTAGTACAAGGTCTTGTAACCCAGCAATGGGCTTGAAGCAGCCACGGTCCACCTGGTGATTAAAGCTACATTTAGTACAGTAGTGTTGGCAGTATATACTGTTTTATACAGACTATAAATTGTACATAGTAATGTCACCTGTGCTACCAACTTTAGTGATTTCAGCTTGACTTAACAACTGCTTTTGTTAACAAGCATGAGAACTATCTAAATAAGAAGACAACAGTCTTAGGCTAATTCAGAGAAGTCACTGTAGTCGCTGCTAGCCGATGTTATGTCAGTTAGGCCAGTGCACAACACAATACAAAAAGTGTATAAAAACCTATTTTCTTGCAGGAAAGGTTCTAAAAAACACACGGCTCAAAATTAGTGCTTTTTTCCTTTCTAAAAACAGATTCTTTATCATGTTTCCCCTGACCAATGCAATAAAAGCCTCACTGCTTGATGTATTGTTAGTTAGGGGTGGACAATGTGGAAAAAAATATTGCAAATACACTACAATATATTTATATAAATAGATAGATAGATAGATAGATAGATAGATAGATAGATATTGGTTTGCAAACAAACTGGCATCAATACATTAGTGTTCCATTTTTTTTAATGGAAAAAAAATATACAAATAATTACGATAAATAATACTGAAAGAAAAAAAGTAAATAGTTCAGTAGAATTCTCTAAAATTATTTGTTTGATTTAGTTTTTTTTTTTGTTTGTTGAAAAAAATAAATACATAAATAAAAAAAATTAACTGTTGTAAATATATTTTGCAATACTCACAATATTTAGAACGATGTATTGTAACATAATTTATAATAATACCACTTGGCCTATTATATCATCACATTGCCCTAAAGTTGATTTCATGATTAAAGGCTAAAAATCTGATTAATTAGGACACAAAATCCATAACTAAATTTCTGACTAATCATAAACTCAGTGAATGGGAAGTTCACGTAAACGCTGTGCTGGTGTGTAGGGCACAGTTTGATTATGTCAGTAAACACCGCTGGCTTGATCAAAGTCCATGTGATTTTTTTTTTCAGTGTTTATTTGTGGCTCCGCTTCAGAGGAGAATAATGATACGAAGATAATAAACCATAGATAGCTCTATTACCATGAGCAGTCTATTCCAACCTTTGTAACACTTACCAGATTGATATTCTGCTATACTGTGAACAGTTTAGCATTATTAAAGCTAATTAGCTTGTATTATTAGTTACACTTCAGCTCATTCAGCTCTTCTTTATTCATCATGAATCAGTAACCTTAATTCCTACTTTGGGCTGCATGGTTGAAAGTTTCTGTCATCTTTTCTTACTTCCCCATCTCCCCTTTCACACATAACATATGCTACTACTCTGTTCCTCATTCACACTAATACAAGATCAGTGAAAGTGAGCGTATGATGCAGCTGCGTTCCTCCTTACCTTCTTCAGAGGCAGAGAAGAAAGAGCCAGTGTCCGGAACGACGAGGACTTGCTGAGAAAATAAAAGTCGTCCATCTTCAGGTCTGTGATGTCGTTGCCTGTAAGGACGAGGGTCTCCAAGCTGGGCAGCTGGGGTCGCGACCCCAGGTGAGCAGTGGTCAGCTTGTTTCGGGACACGTCCAGCCAGGCCAAATTCTGCACAAATACAGAGGAAATGAGAAATGAGATCATGCTCATACTAATCCTAATATGACATTTAGCACACACAGTAATAACACAATGTGCCAGATTAAGATGGTTTGGACATGTTCAGAGGAGGGAGAGTGAGTATATTGGTAGGAGAATGTTGGACATGGAGC
>CM074972.1:11752903-11766846 GCA_037577455.1 Pangasius macronema
GCAAGTGTTGAGGATGTAGAAGATAGGGATAGGTGGAGAGTGATGATTCACTGTGGAGACCCCTGAAGGGAAAAGCCAAAAGAAGAAGAAGAAGTAATAACACAATGTGCATCAATGTGCAACCTGAAGTAAACTATTTTATTGTGTATGCAAAACTACAACCCAAATTTGCTTGCAATCTAACTAAAGTTAAATAAACTATTCTGAACGTGTCTCGTGACGAAATTTGGGATTGACTGATCAAATTTATCTTAACCACCCTTAATGACTCAGGAACTCCTGCAGGACGTGCATAAAAGATAAACACTGATGCTGCATTCTGACAGCAGAGGTTATGAGTGTAAATATAAATGTATGTCTGATGCGTCCTGACTGGTTTTAACTGCATTATAACATGGCACCGCCCTGTGAGTCACACACCTGAACACACGGAACAAAATGCAGCCGCAACAGAAATACACCAGAAACTCAATGCCAAAGAAACTTGAAACATCTGTCACCTGATCCCCAACCAACGATATGAAATGTCAGTGTGGACAAAAATGGTTAAAAAAAACAGTGCAGAAGCATATGGTGAGACAACTTTGATATAAGAACTGTGGTTTTTACATGTTTCGGTATTAAGGTGAGTTTCTCTCTTTACCTTTTCAGAGACTGAAACTTTTTAACAAAATCTGGAATTTTTCCACAAATAACTAAGACCCTTTTTAGTTCCACACCTCCTTCACTAAGACAGCTTCAGAGGCCACACCTCCTTCACTAAGCCAGCTACAGAGGCCACACCTCCTTCACTAAGCCAGCTACAGAGGCCACACCTCCTTCACTAAGCCAGCTACAGAGGCCACACCTTCTTCACTAAAACAGCTTCAGAGGCCACACCTCCTTCACTTGGACTGAGACTGGGACTAAGACATGACCTACCTCCATCCCTGCGAAGGGTTCTCCATTAAGTCTCAGTCTGTTATCAGACAGGTCCAGGTGTATGAGGTGTGTGCAGTTCCCCAGGTCGCGGTCTTGCAGCAGGTGCACTTCGTTGTGACGCAGGGTGAGCCTCCACAGCTCGGGCGTGGCCTGGCACAGACCTGCCGGCACCACTTTCAGGCTGTTGTAGCTGGCATCGAGCTGCTCCAGACTGTGGTATCGAGTCAGAGACGAGGGCTTGAGATCGACCAGCCGGTTATGGGACACGTCCAGGACGCTGATGTCCTCGGGCAGGTCCTGAGGGATGGTGTTCAGGTTCATGTGGCTGCAGTCTGCCTTTCTCATCTCAAGTCTGCACTCGCTTCTGTAAGCTCGACTCGGCACGAGGACCCACATGCAGAGAAACAGCAAGCGGAGGGTGATGTTCCAAATCGCCATGTGCACTCTCTCGTGGCAGCTTTGTGCGATCTGACAGCCAAACACATCAGCAATCATGAAAACAACCTGATTTAAAATGCAACACTAATAAAAATAGATTCAGTAAATACAGTAGGTATGACTATAAATAAAAGCATAATGTTATCCCTGTACAGTCTGATATAGCTATCAGAGTTTAGATTTCAGATGTTTCAAAAAGTCACATCAGTTAAAAAGTTTGCAGCTCCTTTTCGGATTGCGTCATACATCTCCTCGGATCGGTTGCAGGGCCACACTTTGCCTTTTTCACTGCCTCTAACCTCTTTCATATCCTCTCAAGTGTGAAATAAGTGTGAAAATCAGTAAAATTATACTTTTATTAATAATATGGAGTATACATGATCCAATATGATATGTATATAATAATGAACCATTGATGTAGTCATGTTATTCATGTTGTTATATATGCATTAAAATAAAGTTGCACTGGGAGAGAGAGAGAGAGAGAAAGAGAGAGAGAGTATTAGGATACTTACCGTTCAGCACACAGAGGTACACGTCTTGTCTGTTCAATACACCGTGGTTTATTATGGCAACGCAAAGGTTTTTTTTAAACAGCGTCGCAGATTAATGACGTGCGCTATCCGATTCGCCGCGCGTGCATTTCCTAAAACGCAGTACCGGAGCCCGTGGGCGATGCGCGCAGCTCCTCCGGTCCACTCAGCGTGTGTGTGTGTTAAAGGGGAAGAAAGTGCGACCTGCATCCTCCGCGTCCGTGCGCTTATTCTGCTGTAGTGTGAAAGTCTGCAGCTGCTTTCGAGTTTCTTTTCCTCATCCGTCACTTCCTCATATTTCACAGGAAAAAAAAACAACAACCGCGTCTAGACACCACCCGGCTTCACCTTCTCAATTTCATAACATGACGCCTGCCCTTGTGTTTTATCTCTAAAATACACACTCACTCATACGATGCCACCGTGGACGTGTCCCGAACCACACTCCATCCCCTACATAGTTATTATCACAAACATCATCAGTTCAGTGTGGGCTTGTCCCAAATGTACCACATGTACATGTTATTCATAAATAATTAAGGCATTTGTAAGCATACTCTTAATCTTTTTTCTTTATTCACTAACTATACACTGGTTCTGTTTGATTCACTCAGCATACAGTGATTCATTTTGATTCGCTAACTATACAGTGATTCTTTCTGATTCGCTAAGCATACAGTGATTCATTCTGATTCACTCAGCATACAGTGATTCTTTCTGATTCACTCAGCATACAGTGATTCTTTCTGATTCACTCAGCATACACTGAGTGTGTATTTCGTTTTGATTCACAAAATATACAGTGATTCGTTTTTATTCACTAAGCATACAATGATTCATTTTGATTCACTAAGCATACAATGATTCATTTTGATTCACTAAGCATACAGTGATTCATTTTGATTCGCTAAGCATACAGTGATTCATTTTGAGTCAGTAAGCATACAGTGATTCTGTTTGATTCACTCAGCATACAGTGATTCTGTTTGATTCACTCAGCATACAGTGATTCTGTTTGATTCACTCAGCATACAGTGATTCTGTTTGATTCACTCAGCATACAGTGATTCTGTTTGATTCACTCAGCATACAGTGATTCTGTTTGATTCACTCAGCATACAGTGATTCTGTTTGATTCACTCAGCATACAGTGATTCTGTTNCAGTGATTCATTTTGATTCGCTAAGCATACAGTGATTCATTTTGATTCGCTAAGCATACAGTGATTCATTTTGATTCGCTAAGCATACAGTGATTCATTTTGATTCACTAAGCAAACAGTGATTCATTTTGAGTCAGTAAGCATACAGTGGTTCTGTATGATTCGCTCAGCATACAGTGATTCTGTATGATTCCCTTAACTGGAATACCCAGAGGAAACCCCTGACACGGGGAGAAGGCGTAAACTCCGCACACAGGGTGGAGACGGGGCCACTTTTTCCCCCTCCTAATTCTGCACTAGGTGTTGTCGGTTGTGTTCATTGTTGTCACTTTCTAAAATGTTGCACAAAGCCTTGGAGAAGATGATTTTGTTATACTGTGTTGTATATGGCTAGAATGACAACAAAGCTCCCTAATCTAATCTAATCTAATCTAATCTAATCTAATCTAATCTAAGATACTGATTCATTGATTCAGGAGCTTAATAAGTTTTTAAATGTTGTGTATAAATTGTTAATAAACAGCAGAGGGCGCTGTAGGACTCCAAAAGACTGTGTCTATGGCATTATGTTAGATGTGCTACCCCTGATTCTACACCCTATCCATTATACAGTGCATTGTTTTGTGAGTGCGCCATTTTGCCTTAAAGCAGAGAGCATAGAGCAGACTGTCTGGCACTCTTTATATCCCACAATGCACCACAGACCTAAAGCGCTACCCAAAGTGCCCTGTGTTGGGTCAAGACGATGCACAGACCATGTAGTGAATAAGGTGTAGGACATGACCGCATCTGTGTGCTCATGGGTGTAGGGTACAATGTCAGACATAATGTGTAAGGCGGCATAATGAGGAGTTACACAGTTAAGTCAGAAAAGTTCTAACGCACACACACACACACACACACACACACACACACACACACACACACACACACACACATTTCAAGATCTTGTGTGCCGTCACCTAGCAACAGCCAGAGGAAGTGAGAGTGGAATGGCACATGGGGTTCAATGAGTCATCTTTAAACATCTCATTCCTTATGTGTGTGTGTGTGTGTGTGTGTGTGTGTGTGGAGAGAGAGAGAGAGAGAGAGAGAGAGAGAGAGAGTGTGTGTGTGTGTGTGTGTGTGTGGTTAGAAATTTTCTGGATTAATTGTCAGTTACGATGCCTCTGCTCTTTCTTCTCTCGCTTTGCCCTTTTTTAAAGATTATAAACACACACACACAGGCCTGGGTTTAGAGTATTTTAATGTAGCCAAGGCATTAAAACTTTCTCTTTGTGTGTGTGTGCATGTGTGTGTGCATGTGTGTGTGTTTTGGAGTAAAAGCAGGGGTATATTTAGATTGATAGACTAACCAAGTCCCTGCACAGCAGCAGCATAAAAACATTATGGTGTGCTCTTGCACAGTGCACACACACACACACACACACACACACACTCACACACACACACACACACACACACACACACACACACACACACACACACACACACACACACACACACAGAGCAGATTTAATGCCTTTGCTACTGGAAAGCACTCTAAAAACCAGGCCTGTGTGCATGTGTGTGTGTGTGTGTGTGTGTGTGTGTGTGTTTGAGATTATTTTTGATAATTGTTTATAATCTACTGCAATGGCACGTCATCCTTCTCCTACACTGATAAACTGTGTGTGGAGGTCATACTGTGTGTGTGTGCATGTGTGTGTGTGTGTGTGTGTGTGTGTGTGTGTGTGTGTGTGTGTGTGAATGAGAGAGAGAGAGAGACAGAGAGAGAGAGATAGAGAGAGAGAGAGAGAGATAATAATATGATGATAGGAATGTTTAACTGAACATATTAAATCCTATGAAGTAAGATGCTAATAAATAAATTAGCCAGCATTAAAACAAGGTCCTGTTTTAGCTACACATATATAACTAACTCACTATAATGCTATATAATAAGGTATTAACTATAGATAGCTAGATAATAGCTACTTAGAGCATAGAGCATATATAAATGATAACTAATATATACAGCTAATAAATATAGCTAGCTGGCTAGGGTTTAAATAAACACATAATTAAATAGCTAGCTATCTTGGTAATTAGCTACTAGAACTTTGTTATAATTAGATCGTAGGATTACACTCAGAGTTTTTTTATTGTAAAAATACAAAATCATTGTAACAAACACGCAAATGCATATGTTTTCCTTGCACCGAACTGCATGTTCCTAGTTGTTCTCTGTAATCAATATTCCTCATGGTAATAGATTGTGCTGGGACTGGAAACGTTCAATTGTCATTCAGAAACACTTAACATAAAAAATGCAAGAAGACAGCTGATATCTTAAAGAGGTATAGAGGTAGTCCTTGTTTTCAGTGCTGTTGTTAGTTAATAGCGTAGAAGAGGAGTGGCCCATTATTGAGCAGGAACTTCGTCCAGTCTAATTAAACACGAGCCATTAATCAGTGGATTAAAATGTCATTCGGACGACTTCCGGGAATTGAGTGGACAAGCGTGTTCAATATGAACTACAGAATGTGTGTGTGCATGTGTGTGTGTGTGTGTGTGAGAGAGAGAGAGAGAGAGAGAGACAGAACAATAGATTTTGCCTCAATTGCTTGCTGACACACACTGTGAAACATCGATACTTCATCAGTGTAGCTTAGCACAGCATGAAATAACAGCCACGCACCAAACACAGCAGCATCGACTTACCAAATACCAAATACTACAAGATCAATCAAGTACAGCAAAATCTAGCCAACACCAAACACAGAAGGATGAACCCAATACCAAACACGGTAGGATCAACCCAACACCAAACACGGCAGAATCACCTCAAAAACAGATATGCCAGGATGAACCCAATAACAAACAAACAGTAGGACTGGCCAAATACCAAACACTGTGATCAACTCAACACCAAGCACAAGAGGATGAACCCAATACCAAACATGCCTGGATACACCGAAAGACTAAACACAGTGCAATCTACTCACTGCCAAACCTGGCATCATGAACCAGACTCCAATAGTCAACCCAATCCAACACCAAGAACAGCACAATCACCCCAAAACCAAACATGCCAAAATGAACCCAATACCAAACACGTTAGGATCATCCAAACACCAAACACGGCATGATCAGCTCAACACAAAACACAGGAGGCTGAACCCAATGCCAAAAACAGTAGGATCAACCAAACAACAAATGATCACCTCAACACCAAACACAGTAGGATGAACGCACACCAAATGCGGCATGATGCACCCAACACCAAAGACGTTAGGATCAACCTAACACTAATCATGACAGGATCAAACCAATACCAAACCAGACAGGATGAACAAAAGGTCAATAGTCAATTATCAAACCAGCTACAAATACGGCACAATCACCCCATGCCAGGATGAACCCAATACCAAACACGGTAGGATCACACCAACGGCAAACCCTGCAGCATGAATCAACCATCAACCCAACTCCTCACATGGTAGGATCAATACAACATATCCTATTATCAACACAATCACAGCAGGACTGGTCTAACGCCACACACTATACACACTATATTGACCCAACACCAAAGACAGAAATATGAACCTAATATCAAACACAGCAGAATTAACCCAACACGTTACATAACTGAGATAACTGCTGTATAATCAGTGTGACAATTGTTAACAAACTACTGTATATCTGCTACAGACCAGCTGTTTTACTTTGTAGGAAACACACACATACACACACACACACACACACACACACACACACACACACACACACACACACACACTAACCCCAGGAAGGTTACAGCTTTTCCTGAGGCAAGTAATTAAGTAATGGCTATTTGTAATTGATCTGTGTAGTCTTTAAGCAGGTGTTTATTGTTCCACTCTGGTCTTGCTTCCTCTCTTTCCATGGAAATCAGCCAGATGTCAGAACTAATACACAAGAAGTGACAATAAAGCTACATATTACATTGTTTAACATGAATCACTGCTATGAATGCTATGAATCACTGTGAATCTATTAGTAAAGGGGCTTATACATCTGCTAAGCGTGGAATCTGGGAAAAATCGGCGAGCACTTCCTCTCCCACTAGCTTCGCCTTCTATGGTTGCAGCTGTGCAAATTTCAAAAGGAAGCGACTTCTCAGCTCAAGCGCACATGACCCTCGGACTCATGCCCAGGAATAGGAAAAAAAAACCAAGGAGTGATGACAAGAATGCAGAGCATTAATACAGGAATGCCTTCCCACACATTCCAATCAGAAAAGGCGCGCCATTGGGCAGGCTAGGTCCCGGGCCTCTATGTAACTTCCACCAAGTTCAGCTTCATCACTGAGTAACTGTGGGTCAAAAGTCAATCTCTGGTAAAGAGACAGGAGGACAAGATTTAGTGTAATGAGAGTTAAAGGAAGAGAGAAAAAGTTGAAGTAGTAGATGTATGCTAGCTTGTGATAGATGAGTTCTAATCTTAGCGTTTAGCACGACAGAAAGATAAGCTAAGTTACGATACTTAAAGATAAGTAGCGCTAGCTACATGGTATCCATAGTACAGCTCTTTAGTTTATCGTTTTAAGGTTACATTTGTTTATACAGTGTTAAAACTATAGGAATACATACAAAAAGCTTGGCTAGTCATGAATGCTAGCTGTTCGGACAGAGCCACAGTGTCTGAATGCATAAATAGACCTCGGAAAGTAATGACATACACGTTGACCTTTAACCCACAGGTCATTATGTGTTAACCTATAGGTCACATTGGATAAAAATAAATGGCTTTTTGTTGAACACGTTAAACCCAAATGTCATAGATTCGGTTCCAGCAGCTAAAATCATACACATAGATACCACGTTGTTATCATGAACGTCATGTCTTATCACACAGCAATTATAAATAACTTAAACATCTTTTCAACCATTAAAAATTGTTTTCTCAAGTTAGCTAGCTAACAACAGCATAAAGTTTTGTGATAATATAGCTAACTGGCTGGTGTAAGAATGAGGGCTAGTTAGCTAAACATAAATAGTTGGACACATATGCTAGCATGCTAGTTAGATCTTGTAAGTATCTACTATCACTAGAACAACAAAATGAGGTAACCCAGGTAAGCTAGATAAAACCACGTAAATAAACCAGGTAAAAAACGTCTTCATTAGAAAGACATCTTCGCAGTTATAGGATATAGGAAAGCTAGATGTCACGTTGTTTTTAAATTCGGACTTCTACGGCGCCGCCATCTTGTTGAGGATGATTTTGCAGATTGTTCCCACTGAGCTGAACATAATTGGAGCTTTCAGGAAGATTTTTGCTAAAATGGTGGCACACTGGGCAGCACATTGACGTAAGAATCACTGACACCTCAAGAGGACAAGGTGTGTGTGTGTGTGTGTGTGTGTGTGTGTCTGAATGTAAACGTAAGAGGCAGATTGCTAAATTGCTAAGATTGTTATGAGGCTGTTATTGCGCTGAGGTGAATTTCGCCCACGTTGTTTGCAGAATGTCAAAATCTTCACACACACACACACACACACACACAAATTAGTTATTTCACTCCCTAACACAAACCCATGAAAGATTTGAAGCAGTATGACTTCATGCAGGTGAGAAATTTTCTATTCCTGTCCCATTTTCTCTCCCTCATTTTCTCTCCCACTCCCTCTCTCTCCCTCACTCTTGTCTGTGTGTGGGTATAAGTGCTATGCTGATGCACCACCGTGTTAACGTATGTTAGCAAGAAAAGTGTTGCAGCATGACACCTCCGCTAGGTGTGTGTGTGTGTGTTTGTGTGAGCTAATTGCAGCACTCCAGTCCTATCATCATATAACCATTCTAACAGTTTTTTTGGAATCACAGACATAGAAACAGGAAGTAACGAGACAAGCTGAACCAGTTACGTTACCCGGCATGAGGCTTGGTGAACCCCAGACTACCATTTTCAATAAAAGACCAGAGATCGGTTCTTTGGGAAACAAACAAACAAACAAAAAAAGCATGGACGTCTCCAAGTTTGCCTTTTGTTATCATAAAGCTAGTCAGCTAGCTGTTATTAGTGATGTAATCACATATGAAATGCATCAACGTTGTGAAGCGGCACCAAGATGGCAGCCGAGCGGACAGACTTTACTCGAAGGACATTCCCGAATAGTTGGTCGAACTAGTCCAAAACTGGGTTTTAATTCAGTCAGATTTACTGAAGGTAACAAGTTACAAAAGATTTCTGTCTGTCCCAAATTCATCTCCCTAAAATTCAGCTGTAATTACGCTTAGCATTAACTGCTAACCAGACATTCATGTGTTCAGCCATGCTAACAAAAAATATAATAATATAATATTATAATCATAGGAATTTTTTGAAAATCAAACCTGGGACGTGTTTGTGTCGTGACCTTGCACCAAATGCCTTGTCTGGAATGCTAGGTGGCTAACGCTAGCCAGATGCTGATAAGCTTGGGGCTTTTTTTTTTTTATTGGTGCTCAAGCTGAACTTTCTAGATGTGACGAGTGTTTGGACGGGAGCTGTTGATAAGAGAGTTATTTTTTCCGGCCTGTGTCACTCTCTGCCACTCAGTGTGTGTGTGTGTGTGTGTGTGTGTGTGTGTGTGTGTGTGTGTGTAAGAGTGAGAGAACAGAAGACAGATGGAGTTTAAGAACGCTATTAAGAACATTGTACAGTATTTTTAGGGGTTGTGTGTGAGAAAATTAGAGACGTGTGCATGACTTCACCACTAGCTGGTGTGAAAAAGATCTGAGTGTGTGTGTGTGTGTGTGTGTGTGTATGTCCCTAGTTCCAAAGCTCCATATGCTATTATGCTGCACTTTGCTTTATTATATTGTTATTTTGATGCAGAGTCGAATATATTCCCCCAGTGTTAAGCTAGCTAGCTAAATAACGTTTAGCTACTACAGCACGACAGCTTCTTTTTGTTCGTTTTGTTTCAACTTACTTAATACTTTGTTTTTATGAAATACATGATATACCAAAATAAAATACAAAATAATAGGATGTGCTGGATGAAGTGATATTTTATAAGATGTATAATAATGAATAATGAATGTGGAAGCCTTTTTGTTAAATGAAACTAAATTTGAAGTGATTAATGTGATAACTGAGATTTATTTCAGTGCATTTCTCATTCATTAAATTGTTTATTTATATATTTATTTGAAATTCTATCTTGCTTTTATGTTATTTATTATTATTATGTTATCATATTTTATTTGACAGCACAGGAGGAAAAAATTCCTTCTTCAGTCCGCATTTTCTATCCCAGTTTTTTTTTTTTCAAGTTTAAAGGCAACTGCTTGGTGATAACGATGCTATTAATGGTGTTGAAAAATAAACCGTCTCTGACACTTTTACTCCAAAAACCTGGCAACCTCAGAGGTGTGAACTACACATTGGTGATTTGCGTATCTGAATTTCGTCATATACGTAGCCCATCTCTGAATATGCGTAACTTTCCCCAAATAAATATTAATGTAACTTGTGGACTCAAGTCATTGTTAGCTAGCTAGGCATTTCTGATTAGCTAGCAAACTATAATAACAACCTCTTGTTATTCTAGCCAGCTTATCCAATAGCAGGCTAATCCAAGTTACCTAGCCTTAGCAAACACTTACCACATTTTTAATGATTAAAAAAAACTTTATTTAAACTGATCGCTGCTTAGTAAACAAATACACATCCACATGATTTTAGCTAATATTTCTTTAATGTTATATTTAATGTGACAGAAAGTTAACACGTTGTATAAACACTAAACAATATGCTAGATTAAAACTAGATTGTTTTTCTAACATACTCCAATTACAGCTTTTTGAAAGCTAGCTAGCTTTAACATTTTTGTTACATTTAAAAACTCTGGTATGATATCTGCTTGATAATGTGTGACCTTTGTGTAAGCAGGTATCCATGTGGGCGATTTCAGCTAATGGAAGTATGTCAGTGACATCAGGAATGACTGAGCTCTACAGGCTTGTTAGTGCTATTTTAGCGCTCGTCTGTCTTTGGTCTTTTCGGAGGTCAGAGCTCACCTCCTCCTCTTCAACCTGCTCCTTCAGCTATCAGAGCCCCGCATACCAGACGTCCAGCCTCACATGTGGGTGTATTGCAGCCGAAAGGTCAGTAATCAGCTCTCAGGTTATATTTGGGCGTCTTTGATCTCACACTTGAATGCTAATTTGGTCAGGCTGATTTGCGATGACGTACAATCTCATGCATGACGTACAATCTCATGATAGCGTTAATGTAGTGTGCTAGTCACAAAAAAAAAACTGCATTAAAATGTGCATATTGATCTTTAGGCTAGGTTACTAAATCAAAAAGCCCTGGGCCTGAAAATGCTAAACTTCAGCTAGCATTTGATTAGCAAACATTAGCACTATCTGTAACGCCAACTGCTAAAAAATTCATCTTTTTTCTAATAAGATACACTTTTATAAAATACCAGTTTTCTTTCGTATTGCTTTCTCTCTTTACATGCTTACATTCATATTAGCATCTTAGCCGTGTTTAAACAATGAATCTCTGTGCTACGGACTGAACCATTTACTGTTACAAGTGTGAAGGAAGGTCCCCAGAGGGCCACAAACATATTTTATGGATGGAAAGTTAGTGGCTAAGTCTACTTATTTTCCCAAATGTGATTTATTTACGACTCTAATTATGTCCAAATGTAAAATTAGAGCCTAAAAAAACATTACTTTCCAGACTCAAGTCGCCAGTTCCACTCATTTCCCCTACATCAGTATCACTAACTGGAGACCTCTGTAATGCTCTAGCTACCTGAAATGCATTTGGTAAAAATTATTATTGTACTATTAATATTATACGGTATATAGTGCTTGAGTGTTGGCTATAGCATGTGTTTTGCTAGCATACTGTACATTTTGAAAGAATGATTTCTCTGACATTCAAACAAATTTAATAGAACACAACTTTAATTTGCAAATTAGCATAGTTATTCTTCTGTGTAATGCAAATGTAATGCAATGCATAACATCATACAGATCCAGGTCAAGATCTTGAGTTAATGTTCACATCAAACATCAGAATGAGGAAAAAATCTCAGTGACTTTGACTGTAGCATGTTTACAACTACAATCTAGAGTTTACACAGAATGGTGCGAAAAACAAAAAACATCCTGGAGGTGGCAGTTCTGCGGCCGGAAACGCCTTGCTGATGAGAGATGGTGAGAGAAGAACGGTCAGACTGGTTCAAGCTGACAGGAAGGCTACGATGACTCAAATAACCACGTTTTACAACCGTGGTGAGCAGAAAAGCATCTCACAATGCAAAATACGTCAGCCAAGATCAGGAATCTGAGACTATAGTGGGCGCAGATGTTTTTCCACTCTGCAGCTGGTCAGCTTTTGCACTGAGATGGCGTATTTGAAACAGCTTCTGCTATTTACATATGCTCTACCTTATACTAAATATTAATATTAATATTTATTAGAAATACTTGCTGTTTTCACACTCTGTTCCCGGGATGGACTCTGGATCCACCACAACCTTGACAAGTGACTGAAAGTGAGTGAGTGAGTGAGTGAGTGAGTGAGTGAGAGTTGTTGTTTTAGGATTTGTGCCCAGACTAACTGCTATAAAAACCCTCACTAGAAAAATAAACAGAAAATGATTTAAGTTGGCCTATAAAGCACAGCTAAAACCACTGAAACATGTTTTTAAAGAAATCGAACTAATTAGGCATACACCACGATACATCACCATTGTAGCTATTGTAGTTAAAAACTAATTAAATAACTTATTAGTTATCGCTTGAAATGTATACAATATCTTTATAATGAATTTCTTTCAATCTGGCAACCAGACTGAAGACTAAGAGAATAAGCACGTCGCAGTTTCCGATAATCGTTCCTCAGAAGTGTTTATTGTCAGGTTAATGTATCATACCTGACTCAATGACGAAGTGCTTAGCGTAGCAGAGAACTGAGTGTTTCCCGGTGTGTGTTTCTGACATGCTTTATTGCGATGATGGGAGATTCTGCTGCAGCTGCTGATGCAGGGTTTGTGTTATGTGGGTCAGAGTGAGAGGGAAGCCTCTCCGATGTGTGGCCTGTGAATAATGTAAGAAAAAAGAGAGTACCAAGTGTGTTTACTGGATTATAAATGATCGATTAGGATCATTACTACTATCAAGATAACGTAAATTAACCCTGTCGTACGTGTCCACATCGATTAGACTCGTGGTCTACTGAATTGGACTCGACCCACTCTCGTTTGTTAATATGACATCATAACAGTTAGCACATTTGCCTCACACCTCTGGGGTTGAGGGTTCATTTCCCGCCTCCGCCCCGTGTGCGTGGAGTTTGCATGTTCTACCCGTGCTTCCGGGGTTTCCTCCGGGTACACCGGTTTCCTCCCCCAGTTGTAGGCTGATTGTCATTTCCAAATTGTCTGTAGTGTGTGTGTGTGTGTGTTTGTGCCCTGTGATGGATTAACACCCTGTCCAGGGTGTCCCTCGAGTCCCCTGCGAGAGGCTCCAGGCTCCCCGCGACCCTGTGTAGGAGAAACGGCACAGACGATGGATGGGTGGATGGGTTACATCTTATCGTACGTGCGTGCTAGCAAGCATACAAATTAGCTATGTTGCTGTGAATCGACCGACGCTGTCATCTTATTAAATGTTTATGAGATGTTATGAAGACAAATAAAGTTCGGAAGGAAGTAGCAGAGATCGTTAGTGCCTCCGGTGAGCATTCTCCATGTGTGGGTTTTCCTCAGGGTTCTCCAGTTTTCTCCCACCTTCCAAAAACATGCTGTAGGGTGGACTGGTTAGGTTAGGTGTGATTGAGTGAGTGTGTGTGTGTGTGTGTGTGTGTGTGTGTGTGTGTGTGTGTGTGTGTGTGTGTGTGTGTGTGTGTGTGT
>CM074972.1:11766946-11792573 GCA_037577455.1 Pangasius macronema
GAGTTTGCATGTTCTACCCGTGCTTCCGGGGTTTCCTCCGGGTACACCGGTTTCCTCCCCCAGTTGTAGGCTGATTGGCATTTCCAAATTGTCTGTAGTGTGTGTGTGTGTGTGTGTGTGTGTGTGTGTGTGTGTGTGTTCGTGCCCTGTGATGGATTAACACCCTGAGAGGCTCCAGGCTCCCCGCAACCCTGTGTATGGTGGGTGGATGGGTTACATCTTATCGTACGTGCATGCTAGCAAGCATACAAATTAGGAAGGAAGTAGCAGAGATCGTTAGTGCCTCCGGTGAGCATTCTCCCTGTGTGGGTTTTCCTCAGGGTTCTCCAGTTTTCTCCCACCGTCCAAAAACATGCTGTAGGGTGGACTAGTGTGTGTGTGTGTGTGTGTGTGTGCGCGCATGGTGCAGTGTATTCCCGCTTTGTGTCCGGTGTTCCCAGGATAGGCTCCGGATCCACAGTGACCTCACCCTGGAAAATAACTCTTGGAAACAGCGTGTAGGTCTGGGCAATATATCGTTTGCTGATTGATACTGCGATATTATGACAGCTTATTATTGAGATTTTGATATACTGATATATCAAATAGCGGCCACGATATGCAAAATGAATCAAATCCTTTAATATACTATTGCATCTTGTGATCAGTACCATCGCAATGCGGTGTTTTATCTGTGGATGTGGCTGTCGGGAACCTGCGCGAGACCGGTGCGTTTAGTAAATGCTCTCGCTCTCAACGCGCAGACGTTTTGTCTCGTTAGACACAAAGCACTAGCCGCCCCTCTCTATGACTAAATAAATAAATAAATAAATAAATAAATAAATAATCAAATTCCCTCATCCTCACCCCCCGCGCTCCCCCCCTCCCCCCCGCTCAACTTCACTTCACCCGAGCGCGCGCGCCGGCATCTCATCTCCTCGAGCGCGTGCGAGACTCGAATTCTTTCTCTCTCTCTCTCTCTCTCTCTCTCTCTCTCTCTCTCTCTCTTTCTCTCTGTCTTTTATCCGGTAAAAGAGAGGCGTTTCCTCTCGCGTGAAAAAAAAAAAAAAAAAAAAAAACAGAAAAAAGAGGACCGGGGAACCGCAAAGCCGACTCACACAGTAGGCGCGAGCCGCCGCCGAACCGACACGGAGGTTCACTCAGGCGCGCGCTCACCTCTGCGGCCACACTGTTTTTTTTATTTTATTTTATTTTATGAGTTTTTTTTTCTTTTTTTCTTTTTTTGTTTAAAGAGCATGTGAGCAGGTGCACCGCTACACGGACCCGGAATTATTATTATTATTTTTTCTTCATTCTTTCATGGACTTTATATTTGTATATTATACATAATATAACTATATATATATGTATATATAAATATACATATATATATATAGGCTGCACGCGGAACCGAGAGCTCGAGGCCACTCCACTCTGCGGCGTAAATTAGCGGAGGTAAGCAGCACCGTGCATGGGCTTCATCCCAAACCGCATAGTGTAGTCTAGTCTAGTGTAGTGTAGTATGGTGTGGTTTATTCCTACTAAAACTACTACGTCACAAAAGAGTCAAAAGAGTGCACCCACGGTATAGAGGAGCACTGTGTAGTGTCGGAGTGTGCGGTTTGGGACACGGCCACATGCAGTGGTCGGTTGTCATGGTAACCTAGAAAGCCTCTCTCTGACGGACTGACGGACGGCTATAAAATGCGCTATTTTAGCGCGCTGGCTACGGCTCGATCCCAAACCACACATTGAACACTAACCTGCCATAGTATGCCTAACTAGCAGGCTAGGCCACTGTGTAGCTTTCGTGTTGATAATTCGGTATTTGTAACGGCATTTCCATAGCAACCGTAGCATACTTGCTAAGTTTTACCCAGCAGTTATTGTCGTTTATATCATTATAAGTGTATTTGTGCTATCTGACTTGTTATATCGAGTCATTTTCAACGGATATCATTAACTTTTCACTAACTATCTATTATGCTAGCTATTCTGACACTAATTAGACATAGTCTACTATTTAGTATAGCATGCGGTTTGGGACGCAACCCGTCCTGTCAGCGTTTTTACCTCTTTAATCCGCTTTAACTGAAACCCGAGACAGAGATCACGTTAACATTAAAGCGTGGATTAATTCTCATCCCACGACAACACACAGCCTTGTTTTTAATCCCTACTATTTCACAAGCTTTATAATTAGCGAGAATTTCGTCCAGTAACAACAACAACAACAACAAAAGAATTAAACATCTCGCGCCTAACTGGGAGCTCGTGGCGTGTATGTGTGCGCGGGCGTGCGCGCGCGCGCGTATGAATTCCGACGTGGTCGCGAGCCTGTAACCGCCAAGTGGATTAGCATGTTAGCAACCAACAGGAAAAACTGAGCTAACAACTAATAAATATGTGAAACTCGTTTAAATTATGTATTTGAGTAGAATACTGTGAGAAACACAACAATAATCTATAAGAAGTAGGGGTTTAAAAGAAGTGATGGACTTTATAAAAAAAAACGAGGAAAAATAGCACAATTCAATCATAGCTGCTAACACAATTATTCAGATTATATAGTTTGATAATATAATATAGGTTACTTAATTATGTAAGGTATAAAACAATTGAAAAAGTAATGCTTTAGGTATCTGCTAGAAAATGGCAGAGCATTCTTGTTACTTTCTTATTAAATAGGTTAATAATATAATATAGGTTACTACATTATGTAAGGAAATTATGAAATGAAACACTTGAGGGAATAATGTTTTAAGAAAATAATCAACAATGGGGTGATGTGCTGAAATGGAATTACTGTTCTCACCCTAAAGTTGATTATTATCCTATAACATCACATCCCGTGATGTGTGTTTTATTCCTCTTATATCACAGCAATTTGCCAACGATTCTATTTTTATTTTAGTTTATTAAAGTATGACTAATACATGCATTATTATTTGTATGTAGTTACATTTAATGTTGGGGAACATCCACGAAAAAAGTTTGTTCGTGTTGTCATTTACATAAAAGTAGCTACGCCTGTAAACAGTGGTTTGATGCTTATCCTTATGTAAAGTAGCTGTGTGATCAGGATGAGGTAATGGAGGGATGGGGAAAGCTGACCTCCTGTTTCTGGTGCAGGGGTAGCACTGAAAGTGAGAGAGCGAACACACACACACACACACACACTTTCATTTCCTCTTACCTGTGTGTGTGTGTGCGTGTGTGTGCAGACAATAGCCTCTTTCTGCTAAACTGCAGTGGTACCGGCCATAGAAACTCACTGTACATCTGTTATCGCTGCGTCATCAGATCTGCACGGCTGGGTTGTGCTATAAGGGGTGTGTGTGTGTGTGTGAGCTCACATAAAGAAATGAGGAAACCCTTGCGGCATCAGCCTTTATCTAAAGGTTGCTAGATAGCTTTAGCACATTATAATGGTCCAACCTCAATATCCAGTGATGGGCTTCTTCAGGCCGTTAAGGGCGGAGCTTATTAATGTTATTTGATTAGCCAATCGCAAACTAATTTCATGATGTCAACATAATATTCTAATTTAACATTAGCTAACTTTCTGGGGACCCTGGTTACTATTTTTATAATAAAACAATAAAACAGAATAAAACAATTTCCTAAAGTTAGTGATATGAAATAGCTATTTTGAATAAAATTATGTACGTAATATTAACTATATTTCTGCTGACCTCGGATATGTTTTCAATTACATAATAAAATACCCTAGCTAAAGTATTGTCTAGCCAATGATGAGTATCTAACTTTGTTACTGGTTTTAATTATGCAATAAAACAAAGTAGTCCTTTTAGGTAACTAGGTAGCTGGTGTTGTTAGGTAGTTGATAAACTGTTATGTAAATAAAATTAGCATTTTTTGCTAACAGTTTCTTGATCTGAAGAGATGAAAAGAAAGTAGTGTTGTTGTCACTGATATAGTTTGTGATTGGCTGAGTAATTTCATACAAATGGCATGTGTCCATGAATATGTGGTGTGTATGTTGCATGCAAACACACCCACCTACATACATACACACACACACAGAACAGCTTGTAGGGTCTGAAATGAGTGTGAACACACCTTGCACTTAAATTAAAAATGCTAAACTAGTTTTCACAAACCCAGTGCCAGCATTGTATGTGTATGTATTTATTTATTTTTGTGTAGAAATCTCTCCACCCCTAAAGATAGAATTGTGTGTGTGTGCGTGTGTGTGTATACAGTTGGCTAATGTCCCAGGTCAGGAAAAGCTGGGCTTAGCGGTTGTAAATGGGCCAGAACAAACTGCAGATTCATTATATGCAATGTGCAGGCCACACACACACACACACACACACACACACACACACACACACACACACACACAGATATCCAGGAAAGAGCATCTATTTTGCAGAGATCTTTTTAAGAGATTTTATGCCAAAAAATGTTTGCTGATGCATTGAAATATTTGCTGATGTATGTAGGTTATGGAAAAACTGCAATTATCGGTTATATCTCCTTTATTTTGTAAATTAATATTTTGAATGATTTAGTGAAATTCTGCAAAAATCTTTAGTACATTATAGTACAGTACTTTACAGTAGAGTCCAATATTATATAGTTGTTTACAGTAGCTTACAGTATGGTAAATTATTGTACAGTAGATTTCAGTATAGTGCAGTAGTTTAAAGTGTAGTATAGTAGTTTAGAGTAGATTACAGTATAGTACAGTAGAGTAAAATAGTTTACAGTGGAGTATAGTAGAGTACAATAGTTTACAATGGGGTACAGAAGAGTATGGAGTACTATATCATACAGTAGATTGCAGTATAATACAATGTAGTACGGAGGTTTACTCTTGAGTACAATAGTTTACAGTATAATATAGAACATAATATTCATACTGGTATATATATATTTACCATTATATGCCATTCATTAGCTTAGTCTCATGACTTTAACCACTTGTACTGGTTTGTGGAAAGCACAATTTCTTGGACTTTCTTGCCTCGGAGTAACTCCATATGCTCGCAGATTTATTATTGGGGTTGTGTATTTGTGTGTGTGTGTGTGTGTGTTTCTATGTTGACACACTGCCTATCCTTTTTATAACCTGCCACTTCTAGAGCCAGGAACACTTAGATCCTATTCATCATATTCACTCTCATAATGGATTGGGTGTTGAGACAAGCCTGGACTGACCATGTCGACACATTCCCTGTGTGTGTGTATGTGTGTGTATTGCAAAAAATAACCCTGAAGCACTTTAATGACGAGATGCCTAAGCTACTGTTAAGCCTTATTTGGTTAATTGTTATTCCCTTTTGAGCCCACACAGACAGCCATTATGGATGTTAGGTACACTGTACCCTGTGATAACAAATCTGATTAGAGTAGTTCTAATATTAATGATGTATTACATTGGTGTGGATGGTGACATCACAAACTTTTCTCCTTGCATTAATAGCCTGCTTTTTTTAAATTAAACCTTGGAACTGCTGCTAAAGATTGCTATTTCCTTAATAAAAGTGGCAACATTAGCTAACTAGCTAGTTTAGTTTTAGTAATGCAAAAATCTGGAGTAAAGCACTTAATAATTAGCAGTTCACCCATTTTTGTAAAAAACAAAACAAAACTAAAAACAGCTACCACAGTTCCTATCTCATAAACCAGACTTCTATCATTTTGATAGTCTTGTACATTTGATCAGTAAATGTCTAAGAACTGCGTACTTTCATAGCATGAAGAAAAGGAACAACTGCTAAGCTTTTCCTGTAGCCAGTGGGTAAACATGTGAGTATTTACTGTTTACTTGCCATTGTTTCAAACAAAACTGTCTTATAACTTCTTCTTCTTCTTTTTTTTTTTTTTAACCAGTGACTATATCGTTTATTCATTCATCTTCGGTAAATTTACAATAACTTTATCTTGGTCTGGCTTGCAGCCTTGCAGGTCTATGTCTTGCTCTGAAAAGCTCATTTTGTTTGTCACAGTGTTTATAAGTTTGTTTTTCCTGTTGAAAACTGGCACATAGCCAGAGAAAATCTTCAAGATTCTGAAGCTTGTGGCCAGAAAAGTGTGTGTATATATATATATATATAAAGTTTGTGAATTCTGCATAGGAAAACTAGGCTAAATTAACCACTACCTGAAGCAAATGATCTTTTTCATATCCTGCAACTCAAGGGAATTTACTTTTCTGCAAGACCAGTTTTATATGTTTGGTTTGTTCGCAGCAATTGTCCGTGTACCATCACCATGCACAATTAAGCAGAAAAAATTACATTAACCACATCATTAATCATGCCATGTTTCAGTGTTATCAAGCAAAAAAAAATTCAAACTGTTTTACTTGCTACATCATAGAAGAAAAATGTATCGCTGGGAAATTTAATACTAAATATTCGGATTGAGAAATATCAGTCTGAGTTAATTAATAAAAGCTAGCTAGTGATAGCTAGCAGAGAAATAAACTCTAATAGGTAGCAAATGACGCTAGTTTGGAGTGTATGGAAATTGAGATTTGTTGTGCAAGTGAACATGAAGTTTAGTCTTTGTAAAATTTGAAGAATAAACCTGAAAATAAATTCTTTTCATGGATTTTTTTTGGTTCCACAGAAAGCTACTTTTTGTTTAGGTTGCTACCACATACTAGCATTTACAAATAGAAAAGACAAATGAAAATATGTGTTGAAAGACTTCTCATCTTGTTTCTTTTTTGGCTATATTGATTTCATTACCCAGAAAACTATCGACGTAAACACCCGTCATGACCGTGTGAAACTCGATGCTAATCCTGAAACACCTTACACTCTTTTATGAATAGGAACCTGACCCCATTACACAGACGGAACATATTCCCAGCATTGCATCATCACGGCGCGGCCTGTGTCAGCCCAGCTAGCTTGTAGCGATAGCACAGTCATGCGTGGCTCGTGAAGGACCTTGACCTTTTTAATCAGGCGCTTCAAAAGGCGGCCGCGGCTTCATAATGTACTGGACACTCAACACCAGTCTGAAAGCTTTTCCTGGTAGAACATCAAGTGTAGTGTGAGGCTATTGATGGAGCCTGGGATTTATGAGACACTTCATATAGGATGTACTGTGACACTTTATCAGATATATATATATATATATATATATATATATATATATATATATATGCACTATTATTGGTTCAGTCGTGACTTTAAATGAGAATCTGAGATTAGTTAGGTTGTCTTGTATGTTCATGTTTGTGTGTGTCACATTTACAGTAGTCACTGATGATTTATACGGACAGCTGACAGCTCTTGCTGAATTTAGCCCGTTACATCAGTGAGAATGACGAGTCTCAAATACAAAAACACACATCAGGGCCAATATTTTTGACATTATAGATGCACTCAGTGGAAATAAGTGTTCCTTGTATACTCGCACTCATTCTCACTTTTTTTATATATATATATATATATATATATATATATATATATATATATATATATATACTGGACTGGTGAACATATTCTGACGAGTCCATGTTCAAAATATTGTTTTAAAGATTATCTACACTTACTTTTACTAGACAGTTCCAATTAGTGTAATTTCACGCATTGCTTAATTTATAAACGCTGACTTTATAGATAAATGCTGAATCTGTGGACCAGAAGCTCAGACAGCTAAAGTTACTTGTAAAGTTATATATAAATATTTAGAGTTGAAATCACACACATATGATAATTTCTGTCCTTTTCTTCTCTGTTTTGTAGGTGAAGTTGTGATCTGGATGTAAAGTCAGGACAGGAAAGAAGAAGAGTGAAGGTCCATGTTGACGGGTTTGGCGGACGTTCACCTCGCCTGAACGAGAGATTTTTCCCCAAGCAGGTTTTATGACGGTAAGAATCAGATGATGTCAGTTCAAGTTTTACATCCTAACCAACATGCTAACATGCTGCTAATATTTTTTTTCTTCTCTGTGCTAGCTTTAGCTTAAGAAATACAGATATTTAGTGAGTGATATAAATCTATGCACCATAACATTATTTTCTTATATGTTAGTTTTACAATTAATGTTCTAGTAAAGAGCTCTATATCCTAAGCTAGCACAGTACATGTTAATGAACATGTAGTGCATTTGGATATTAGAACTAAGTTATAACTTTTATAACTAAGGATTTTTTTGTAGTTATAGTATGTCAGTTGTCGCAAAATGAAAGAGTGAGAGCGCCGGAAACGATATTGATTCCCAAAGTTCTCATTTGTCCCTGCACTTTGCCATGGTCAATGGAAAATAATCCTTTATTTATTTATTTATTTATTTATTTATTTAAATTTGGCTCTAGTAGACACTTATTACACTGTAGACACAAAAGAAACGTTAAGAAAATATTAGGAGAATTAGCTTAGTAGCTAATGTTATCTATACACATAAAGGTAAAGCATTTCAACTGGTAATACATGACTGTCCAAGTGGCACAGAAGGCAGCATGTGATACTCTTTCTGGTTTTAGTTTTAGTGCAGAAAAAAGCCCTAATAAACTGCGACTGGGGCCAAAACACAGGAATGAAAAGTTGGGCTGGTGGGTTGCTGAGATATCAAACTGAACCCAAAACCAAAATCTCCACTATAAAATCCTTTTTTTTTCAGCTCCACTGTTTCAGTATATTCACTCCTTTGTTCTCCTTGTATTGTTACCTACAGGGTTACCTTTGTTCTTCTGTTTCAAACACACACACACACACACACACACATATTTGATTCGATCTGATGATCTGATCCCATAAAATTCAATTCATTTTGTTTTGACTCGATTTGTTGCAATTCAACTCGATTTGATTCAATTCTATTCAATACAGTTTAAAGCACTTCAGTATGTTTTGATTCACTTCAATTTGATTCGGTTCGATTCTAATCAATTATGGTTTTCAGTCTTTCGTTCCATCGCTCTCTGTTTCAGCCTCCCTGTCTCGCTCACAGTTTCTCTTTGTGAGTGTGTGTGTGTGTGTGTTTACTGTCCTCTTCCTCATTCCTGCGTGTTTGTGTCCAGTTTTATTCAGGGTCGGCACAAAGGCCTCGAAAGGGAACACTGGTGCACATACACGCACACACACACACACACACACACACACACACACACACACACACACACACACACAGAGACACACACAGAGGTTGAGTTTCAATGGCTGAAGGAATGTGAAACTGCACACACACACACACACACACACACACACATATACACACACGCACATGCACGCACGCACAAACAAACACACACACAATATGGTTCTCACACATGCGAACACGCAACCTTCGATCCACAAAGACCAGTGACACACACACACACACACACACACACACACACACACACACACACACACACACATCACACCTAATACTAGTGATTCTATGTGATCATTTTTAGGAGGGGCTTATCTTTGTCTCTCTCTATCACAACACACACACACAAAAACACACGTAAATTGTCGGAATTACTGTGAGTTTAAATCACTTATTTATTTTAATTACACACAAACTTACTGAACATTTTAAAAGAAAGTGAACCAGAACAAATCCATAAATTAAGGCAAATAAGACTACTATTGTTCAATTACAACAAAAGTAATGGTACCCGATTAAAGTAGTGTGTGTGTGTGTGTGTGTGTGTGTGTGTGTGTGTGTGTGTGTGTGTGGTAGCCAACACGCTGCAGTGCCTGAGCTACATTACTGGAAGATTTAGCACACACCACACTTAGGAGGTGCCTTTTCACCATTCAGTCATCATACTGTTGTTTTCAGCTCACTGTGAGCTTCACCTTTTATGGAGTTTTGTGGGTGCAGTACTTGGTTATGTACAACAGATTGGTGTTTATCAACATACGCACATGAGCATGAAGGAAATCAGCATAAAAGTAGGTACATTTAATTTCGGTTTGGCGACGAGAACATTGACACGCAGCTTTACTAAAGACTGATAAACAATATTTCAAAAATAAACAAAATTCACTTCATATTCTGAATGCTGAATCGTGTTTGATGATTCTGTAAATGAGGAAAACTGGTTACTGTTTACTGAAGGCCTATGGGCCAAGTTCTGATCGAGTGCTTAGAGAATGGACCTTGAATCGTGTGTGTGTGTGTGTGTGTGTGTGTGTGTGTGTGTGTGTGTGTGTGTGTGTGTGTGCGAGGTTAATGCCCTCTGTTCACTTGTCTTTGCGGTATGTAACGAATCAAGCAAAGCGGAATAATTACTCCCAATTAGCACAGAGCACTAATGAATCTGTGTTTCCGATGTGTGTGTGTGTGTGTGTGTGTGTGTGTGTGTGTGTGAGATAGAGAGAGGTCTGAACTGGATGTGTGCGTGTCACGTGTATATCAGTTCTTTAACAACAGCGACTTACATAACACTGCATACCAATCTCTCTCTCTCTCTCTCTCTCTCTCTCTCTCTCTGCTTCTATCCATTCTGTTACTTTTCCCTCAAAATCTTTTATAATCTTTTGTTCATAAAATGTCACTAATGGGCCAAATTGGTTAATACAATCACCAGATTTTTTTCTGATTACAAAAAATATTAAGTATTAGGTATGAACTCAGTTTGTGTCACAAAATAGATACAAAATGGCTACCATTGATGTCCAATATGCAAATGGTGCCTGGAGCCTTTTAGCGTCAGAAGCTACATGCTAAACTAGGCTAATTTCACCCGCAAAATACAAACGCAAGCACTGAACTTACAAATACAGATTTTTGACCGTATTTTCTTGTCCAGAAGTGAGAAGCCAATGAGAATGCCACCAGTTGACTATCCAATCAGAACTAATCAGCGTGTCCCAAATTCAAATCACAAAAGTATAAGTATTTAGAGGCGGTATTTTGTTTAGATTTTACGTTAGTATCTTAGTGTGAATGTTTTTTGTACATATAGTCTTAAATGTGGGGATGTAACAACCTTGGTTTTGGATTTACCTTGGCATAAGCTAGCTACTCACTAGGATTAATGATTTTTGCAAGCTATCACATATAGCTAGCATATATAATATAATAATACTGTGTAAGTATTTACACAGTACATAGTGACCATCAGGAATATCAACATTTCCTGTTGTATACGCCGTTTAATGTTCTGCCATGTTGACAAAGTCAACACAATGTGAAATCATATATCAGAACATGTGAAGCTGTAATATATATGTAATATATTCTATAATAGAGGAGTTTTTACACATGAGGAATGTTTACAATCCGTTCTGTTCTGATCTCTGCTTCTCTAAATCTAAGCACATCTTGCTGACCCCCAGCTTGCGGTTATCCGTTAAACCATAAATCCAACTATAATCCAGATTTCATCTTTCAATAAGGAGCTTCACTCAGCCTGACCGCTGTGCATTACACCTCTTTAGTTCCTTCTGCTGTGTTTGCTTGACCTGAACAGCAGTGTTTTCAACTGACTGCTGGCAGTTTTTACGAGAATTTCTGTGGTCAGCTTCGGAAAACCAAGAAACGTTGCCAGCACCTTTGGGTCGCCTCAAACTCGCACTCTTCAATGATTAGTGATTCCGAGATGTGCAGCCAGGATGAGAAGCCCTCAAATATGCATCTCTGAAAATACTCTGGCACCTTTTCATTGTCCACTTTTACAGGAGGAATCGCTTTCTGCCTTCTTTGGACAGCAGATGCTGAGGATTGAGATGGTATGCCTGGATCTGGATTTGTTTTGGAGCATTTATAAAAACCTTTCCAAATTTCTGAGCTGCTTTTACATTTGAGCTGTTTGTAGAGTCTGCTAGCAGTAACAGTAGCATTTCCACCAGCAAAAAATTTTAAAAAATAGCTAATTATGTTATTTTAAAGATCTGATGTGGAAAAGTTGTCATGTGGATAAAGATGAAATGGGGTAAAAGGGGAATGGAAGATTATGATGTATGTGCAATATAGTGAAAATCAGTTTTGTGGAGAAGGAACAGGTTAGCTTTGAGGAGTGGACAGACAGAGGCCATGCCTCCATCACTGGGACTGACAGACAGAGGCCATGCCTCCATCACTTTGACTGACAGACAGAGACTATGCCTTCTTCAGTGGGACTGACAGAGGCCACACCTCCATCACTTTGACTGACAGACAGAGGCCACGCCTCCATCACTGGGACTGACAGACAGAGGCCACGCCTCCATCACTTTGACTGACAGACAGAGACTATGCCTTCTTCAATGGGACTGAAAGAGGCCACGCCTCCATCACTGGGAATGACGGACAGAGGCCACGCCTCCTTCATTGGGAAGAAGGCCTAAGAATAGAGGTGTATCTGGCACTTTTGTCCTGGTGAGGCTTTTAATAACACACACACAAACACACACACAGAGTGAGTCACATAGCTGTTAAGAACGGCTCTCTCACAGTGGACATTTCAACTTTAAACCTCTTACACAACATGGTCTCACGTGTGTGTGTGTGTGTGTGTGTGTGTGTGTGTGCGTGTGTGTGGCTAGCTGGCTATTCAGCTTTTTATGTAACTATGTAATTAACATTTTATCTAAGCTAAAGGCAACATGTCAGGAAATGCTAGCAAGCTAGCAATATTTTTATTACCTTATTAGCTAGCTATTTAGTTTTAGCTATATTAGTCTAATATTTTTAATGAAGCTAGCTAGCGCAGTTAATGTCACGCTATATAGCTTTCTCAAACAGGTTTTTAATTTAAAAAAATATTGTTATTCAGCTAGCTAGCTGTTGAAGTAAAAATCCTGTCAGGTTTGGTCATGCTAGCTGGCTAACAAATTCTATATCACGTATTTGCCCACACGTAATAATATATTGGTGATAAAACGAGTCTTTCACTTGTAAGTACTGTATTAGTACCAGATCATCCATACTCCCTTTTAGCAATTAGCTCTTTCAGTGTTCTGGCTACATAATAGTGTTCAATCAATCAAAGTTTCAGAAAAAGGGAAAAATATATGCCTTCTTTATATTTGTGATTCATTACTTGACACATTTCCCTCCATAATCCTGCAGCAGTGAATCTCCTCATGCTAACTGCAGGCATTAAAATAGAATCAGCTATTAGATTTAAATGCATTAAAATGAGTGTGTATAGTGTAACATGTCCACTGAGAGGTAAAGCCTTCAGCTCAACCTCTTAATCTCTTAATTCAACAGAAAAAAAAAATAATAATAATTCCTAATAGTTATTATAGTGATAAATATAACAATATAATTGTTATTAAGTAGTTAAAATATAATAATACAAAAATATATAATGTTAAAATATTAGATATGTATACTATTAATAATACTACTAATAAAAATACATATACTCAAAACATATATAGTAACACTATTATTAAAAGTATATAGAAATAATAATAATAATGACAATAATAATAATACTAATAATAATAATAATAATAATAATTATCAGCATCATCATAATCATAATAATCTCTTTTTCTCAGCCATATCTTCTCTCTCTCAAACCTTGCTGTCTGTTTCTGTGTTTCTCTCTTCTTCTCTTCACTATAGTTAAGCTGCAGTCATAGACACACACACACACACACACACACACACACACACACACACACACACACACACACACAGAATTATAGAGCTGGTTCTTGATGTGTGATGACTGAATAAGGAGTTGATCTGAAAACCAGTGTTAGTATCTATATGTGTGTGTGTGTGTGTGTGTGTGTGTGTGTGTGTGTGTGTGTGTGAATGTGTTTGTGTGTTTCCTGTTTTGGCAGCTGCTGTGACGCCGCCGGTCTGTACCCTCGAAACACTATCCCATAATATAACCCTTATTGCCAAGGCGACCCACCCTGCCACACCCACTGTACTAAAATTGTAGACGTGACAAGTGGTGTGTGTGTGTGTGTGTGTGTGTGTGTGTGTGTGTGTGTGAGTGTGTGTGTGTAAGTTAAAGAAAAAACTTATTAGACACTCAGTGAAGTGATGATTTATTACTACATTGAATACAAAAGTTATAGTGTATTTAATTTTAACGTAAACTTACGTAATTTTTTTTTTTTTTTAAATTTCAGATGGAATGAGAACTCTACAGTATATACTGACCAGTTTGGCATTTTTCTTTGAACAACAATATTTAAGAGATCATGCTAAGTTTAATTAAAGGGTCATTTTAGTCATCCTGAGTCTTTTCATAGTAATTTACCAACATATCTGTCAATATAAATGTTGAATTGTTCCGACAATTTTGTCTTATTTCTGCTGTTTCTCTCTGTTTATAGTATTTCCTGTATAAAAGACTTTTGCAATTATTGGCTAGTAGCTAGGTAATTAGTTAATGCTAGTTAAACAAATAATGCTAGCTAGCTAAATTGTTAGTCTAAAGTATTAGCAAGATTAAGCTTGGCATCCTTGTTTCCTAGTTGCCTAGCAACATTGTTTTCAAGACTTAATGGGCATTCCATTTAAAAGATGGTTAATGACTTAGCAAAATACTGTAGCACGTAGCTGTTATGTGTTATATAAATAAATCTAAAGGCACAGTGACAGTGAGAATGATGCAAAACTGCTTAAAATATCAACATTTTCCTCAGATGTGTTGGTACATTAGTGAGAAAAGACTCCATTAGACTACAATTACATTTAGCATTGACGGCTAACTGAACTACAATGGATTCCCGCCATTTTAATAAACGTCAACATTGTGTCAGATCAAACCTATGGGAAAATGTTAGTGTAAATAAAGATTGAATGGAGTTTTTTTTAATTTGAAAAATTAAGTAAATGGTGTATAAACATGATATTTGAGTTATTTTTAAACAGCTAAAACTTACTTGTGGAAGCTATTTGTTGGGGGACAGACTTTTGGACCGGACTGTATTTTTATAGCAAATAGCAGCAGTCAAGTTAAATTTAAAACGGTAACAGGAGCAGTATGTGTGTGTGTGTGTGTGTGTGTGTGTGTCTGTGTGTCTGTGTGTGTGTTGGTAGTATGAGAAAGCTCTCTAAAAGAGCATCATGGGCCAAAATCAGTACAGTGAGATCTGCAGAGGAATTTGACTCACGGTCATTTAGAAAACACAGCCGACTGCTCCGACATATTTACACAGTGGCGAGAAATCAGCGAAAATACACAGAAGGAAAGTTTGCAGTTAACACCGAAGATGCTGAATGGTACGTGTTAAAGTTTTATTTTTATAATTTTGAGAAGGAATTAGAAATTAAATATAATTTACATAGGATATACTGTATGTGTGTGAGGAGAGACTCGACTGTTATATGTGTTCCTAAGAGTATAGTGTTTCAGTGATGTGTGTGTGTGTGTGTGTGTGTGTGTGTGTGTGTGTGTGTGGTTTCTTAGAGGAATTTTTAGCTAGCCAGGTAACTATCTGACAGGATTTCTGAAATTCATAAGTGAGAAAAAGTTAGAGATAAGTGATAATAATATTTACTTCTAATGCTAACATGAGCTAACTTAAGATTTCTGAGAGAATTCATAATGCTTATTATTTTTACTGCTAAAGCTAACACGTTAGCTAACACGACCTACCCTGACAGGATTTTGGAAAAGATTTTATGTCATAGTTTATTAATCTTCATATTGTCCATGAAGTTGTCCATATCTAATGCTAGCGAGATAGATAATATTATATTTCTCAGAGGATTCATAATGTTTATAATATTGCTAATGCTAGAAAGTTAGCTAACCTGACCTAACCTGAGAGGATTTCTGAAATTATTTAAAATCATATTCATAATTTATCACATTCTCTCTGCTACTGTTAGTCTGCTGGCTAATATGACCGAGCTTAAGGTTTCTGACAGGATTCATAACGTTCATAATTGTTTCTGCTAATACTAGAAATAAGTTAATCAATTTTTTTTGTAATATCTATCGCTGTAATCTATCCGCTGCTGCGTACACTTTGTATTTACCTCAGCAAATTTTATTGCGTCAGCTAGTAATTAGCTTTCAGACAGTTTGTATCGTCAGCTTTATTATCCTGCTAGCTAACATTTAAAATATTAGGTATGTAGCTATTGTTATTTAGCCTTAGCTAAATTTATCTAATTATCAACAATAACTAGAATCACTGTTTGATTTGAAATTGACGTAGACGTCTTTTTTCTCATGTGAATCATTCTTGTACTTTTATTTTTATATTTTGAGCAAATTTAAGAGTTTTTACTTCTGTGTGTGAAAACTTGTGTGAAGAATTTGAAGCCATACAACACTGTTTACCAGATGATTTAATAAGATGAGTAATTGCACGTTTAAATGTTTTTATACTTATTTACCTTTTTACTTAGTTTACTTTTTAAGTTTGCTTGTTATTATGCTAATCAAGCAAGAGGCTAGATAAATTTGTAGTAATAGCTATCCTACTCAGCCAGAAAAATCCATTCAGAACTCCAAAAGAAATAAGGTTGATTCTACACTTGAAGAAAAAGGAGAAAACTAGTAATATTTTTGCCAATGAAAGGTTCAACAGGTTGGACTTCTGAAAATCTAATGTTAGACATTCCAGTGCTTCATCTATTTAACAGATGAGATCGAAGTTTCTGCTCAGCCAACAAAAACATTATTTCGTTTGAATTGTACAGACAATAGTTACTAATCAGTGTTTTTTTCACCCTCAACTGGCACACTTAGACATTTTCCATTTTCCTACAAGCAGTAACCTTCATTTATCTTAATATTCCATCACATTTTAATGGAAAGTTCATTAGTTGCTCTCTGAAGTTTAATCTCGCTGCTTTATATAATTTCTCATTGCCTGCAGAAAACATTAACTCCAACATTAATATGTGATTCTGTTCTCCTTTAATATGTTTTACAGCCTTTTCGTTTTCAAGCTGTTTTTAATCTGAAACATTATGACAAAAGGAAACAAACAATTTTATCCAGTTGGGTGTAATATTTAGGAATCTTACAGTATTGCGACAGTCTTCTTAAAACATTATAGACTTTTATTGGAGGTAAATTATTATTATTCATATTTAGAAATATGAATGTTTTTTTTGGCTGTAATACTGTAGGATTTGTTGTGGTCTTATAGCATTTTGGACAAAATATTAATAAATATTATAAATATTTAAATAAAAATATCCAGGAGCTGTTACTAAAGATAACTGAATGAAAAATATTTTGATATTCATTATGTTTTTTTTTTCCTAATATACTATTAAATAATATTTGGTAGTTTTGGAATTTGGGATAAATTTTCAGAATTTTTTTTTCAAGTTAAAAAAAGTTATTAAGTATTTTCTAATCTTCATGTTTAAGTTTCAGTTTAAGTTTCTATATATGAGGTTCTGGGTGGAATTTTATGATGTTTAGAGAATTTTGA
Source organism: Pangasius macronema (assembly GCA_037577455.1). NCBI lineage: Eukaryota > Metazoa > Chordata > Actinopteri > Siluriformes > Pangasiidae > Pangasius > Pangasius macronema. The sequence continues at coordinate 11,784,209 of CM074972.1, forward strand.
TTAAAATGTTTGAAAATTTTAGTTTAAATGTTTTGGTTTAAATATTAATATTTATGTTTACATGTTTTTTTCATTGTTCAGGCACATTATAATATACATTTTTATAATGTACAGAAATGTTATAATAATTACTTAGTTTTTTTAACATTTAGGAATAGGGTAATATTTAATTTTTTTTAATGTTTAGAAATATTGTAATAATTACACTGCTTTTTTTAATGTTCAGAAATATTATATATAAATTTCTGATATTTTGATATTTTTTCATGCAGCTGCGTTTCCATTTCCATATTGTGCTCCATCCTCTTTCAATCCACATTCAGTCAGAAATTCAACAATATTCAATAATTAATTAACCTGAACCCAAGCCTTCCTCGTGGGGTCTAATGCAGTAACGTCTGAATTATTTATCTGCTGTTGTTCAGCTTTCCAGTGAGCCTGCTCTTTAAATAAAGGCAGGATTTGCAGGATCAGTGGCTTAGTGAGTTATTAATATGTATTTTGTTCAGTCTGAGTGTGTATGAGCGTATGAGCATGTGATGAGAGTATGACGTTATTTTATTCACAAATACCAGACACATGCTGTAGATTTCTGACGGCAGACTGACCGGTGTCAGCCACGGCCGTATACACACTGCATCACGCTCATGTCATAGTGACACAACTTTCTATTTCCAACCTGTCTGTCTGTCTGTCTGTCTGTCTGTCTGTCTGTCTGTCTGGGATTCCCATCTCCGTTCCACATTACTGTCCCATTGCAAACACTTAAAGGAAAGGGTTCGATGGAACACCACTTGATGTTGAAGATATAGCCAGTAAACCTTGATAAAAGAGGATATGAGAGTTTTAGCATGAAGACACCCGGTGTTTAGCCACAGAGCTGGACACTGTGCTGATATTATATTGATATCATATATAATAACATCATGACACACTTTCTTAAGCATCATCAGTGCTTTTATAACTCTCTTGTTACTTACTGTGAGTACGTGAGTGGACATTAAAAACTATTTTCCCACCTTTTCTTCACGTAATTGCAAAATATTAACATTCACATACTTAACATAGCTGTTTAACCAGATTGTAAAATGGATTTGATAAAAATGTGAAGTAAAAAATGAGGCACTAAATAAAAATGCAAGGAATAAATAACTTTTGAGATATTCATACACAATGTGTTTTATTCTTTTTATACCACAGCAAGTTGCTGATTTGTATTAGTTAAAGAACAATGTGGTACTTTTTATCCATTTATAGTTACATTCAGTGATGTGGAACATCTGTGAGACAAGTTGGTTCCTGTTCTCACTTACGTTATAGCAGCTATGAACCAAAAATTGTGAAGTTCTCTGTCCTGAAGATGTCAGAAAACTTAAAAATTACTCTTTTATCTTTGTAACTAGAGACTCCTTCCATAAAAGTTAAATAAGCATCTCCTTATAGAAACATCACCATAACAACGATTATATTTATTTTTTCGTTAAATGACTACACATTTTTAATCGGTTTATTATTAAGCTTAGTTCGTGTGGAGCGTCTGCTGTACAAGTCCCTGTGTACGTTGTTACTATACGTAGAAACGATAACGTACTCTATTAGAACAAGTGCATTAATATATACACAAGTTTCCACCAAGTGTGTGTTTTTGTGGGGTTTCGTGCTGTTTTCTCTCACATCCATATTTTGTGTGTGTTGCAGGAAAGTGAGTCCTTATTCCCAGAAGTGCTAAGAGGAAATCTCCATCATGAACGCAGGTACAACTATAACATTCCTAATCCTAAATGCAGTTGATCAGAGACGTATGTGTCTGAATTAGCTACAAGGCTAATGTAGCTAACAAATCATGGAAGCTATGTAAAGTTTTACGTAAAGTGCGTGAATTTGTTCCAGAGAGTTCAGTTTGTTTGTTTTTTTTTTTGTTTTTTGTTGTTGTTGTTGCTGCTGTTGTTGTTCTCTTCTCTGAGGAGATTAGCTGAGTCAGCGTGCGTTAACACTGAGCTCTGCGTGTGGCTAAGCTCGGCATGTTTCGGATGATTTGTGCTGTTTTTAAAACAGCTTAAAAGCTAAGAGTGGACATTTAGCACACCTCTGAGGGCAGTTCATCCAAAAAAAAAAAGAGAAAGAAAGAACAACGGAGCAAGTAAGGATTAGCTTATTAGCAGTGTGCTAGCTTGCATTCTACAAACCAGCTGTATTAGCAAAGCTTTTCCCTTATGATTGAGTTTTACAGCTCGTTCCCCTGTTAGCTTTGGTACTAGTGCTCGGTGGAAAGCACTTAGTTAACTGTACTTCATTACTCTAGATACTTAAGTACTATTTTGGTGTATTTACTTGATTGAAATTGAATAATTGTACTACTTTTGTACTTTCATGTGAGTACATTTTGGCAGGATTCTTCCATTTGAGTAAGATTGAGTAAGATTTTGGCACATTACCTATAATATCACACAAGGATCATTTTTTAATTTTCAGTACTTCCACCCCTGAGTACTAGTACTCTAATAGTACTTAATGGTGTGTAATAGAAACAGAAACAAATGGCAACTGGCTGTTAAATGTACAAAAGGAAGAGAAACGAGAAAGAGAAAGAAAGAGAGACAATTACAGTGCAAGAGAACTGAAAGAAAGAAAGAAAGAAAGAAAGAAAGAAAGAAAGAAAGAAAGAAAGAAAGAAAGAATACATCAAGGTATTTGACGTTTGTCTGCTGTGTGTTTTCAGGTAGTGAAAGTCATTCGTCAGACTCTGGTAAGTGTGATCATTTTTGTGTATTTATACAAGTGTGTGTGTGTGTGTGTGTGTGTGTGTGTGTGTGTGTGTGTGTGCTTTATATTTTGTCATGTCATGGTATTATGACAGTTGATCTGAGAACCTGAGGCAGATATATAGATGGATGGTGCTATATAGTAAGTGTGTGTGTGTGTGTGTGTGTGTGTGTGTGTGTGTGTAGATGGCTGGCGGTCTCGCAGTGTGACAGACGGTTTGAGGAACGGTGATGCGAACAGCTCTACTCTGACAGCTAAAGGTTACCGGAGTGTTCGTCCCAACCTGCAGGACAAGAGCAGTCCCGTCCCGGTAAACACCCAAAACACACTTCACTCTCCACTCGACTGTAAACCTGTTTTTATTTAGCAATTCTGTTTCGAAATATATTGACAATATAACGTGCTATAGATTGATTACATTACAGTAATTCCAGACTTTCCAGGCTTGTCATGTTACAGAGAAACCACAAAGCATGATCTCCTCTGTCCTGAAGATGTCAGAAAACGTAAAGTTACAGCTTTACCTCTGACTGTTACAAAGCGCTGACACTGGAGACTCCTTCCATAAATGTTAAATAAACATCTCCTTACAGAAAACTTCATCATATCAACAATCAGAGTTCTGTTCTTGGGTCTCATAGCCCCACATCCGATCTAAGATCACATCTGAAAGCAGGTCAGGTTTGAGTTGAAGAGATTTTGGTGTACAGTAGCTCTGAAAAAAAAAAAAAGATTGGAGTAGAAAAAGGTTTCATGATGAAAGTAAGATGCATATATGCTTATACTGGTATATTCTGTATACTAATATATAAATAATATACTGTATGTAGTCACATTACAGTTATTTCATATAGACTAGCTTACCGACTGCACTATATTACTGTTTTTCTATATTATTCTAAAATAATAAAAATAAAAAAATATTAAATATTTTATTCACACCATCTGTCTATCCATCTCACACCCTCAGGTCCATACGGCGTGGCGATCTTTGATATGTCATGTTTCCGTTTCATAAAGTGTGTTTCTGTGTGGCGGGTATTAAACTTTAAAGCAGCAGGATGGGCTGTTTTTCACAGCCTGTAAATTTAATCTTGTTTTTATTCGCAGGCCACAGATTTAATGATCTCGTTTATTCAGGAGGAACCTTCTCGCCTCTGACTCACCAATCATTTTTTTTATTAAGATCATTTCCACCCATATTGCCAGTTTACCATGCTCTCCACATGTACGTTGAATTTTTTTGTCTGATTGGCTCCTCTGTGTGTCAATCAGGTCCCACTCCCGCCCCCTCGGAGAGAGAGCTATCACATGACCCCTAACCCTCCACCTTATAGCTCGCTTGTTCCCTCCGGTTCTTACTCCATCAAATCCAGCTCTTCATCCTCCTACTCGTATTCTGAGACTACTCGCACTACCGCCAGCTCAGATATCTCCCCAGAGGCTAATACTAATGCTAATAACTTTATTAGCCAGCTCCTGGAGCGCAAGGTGTCATCTCTCAAACTTGCTAACGAAGGACCCAACTCAGTCACTGCTAACGCTAAAACCAGTGCAGATGTAACCAACGATACTAACATGAATCAATCTTGGGCTAATACTAACATGGCAAAGGTCATGAACCCTGGTTCACCTGATAGTCCTCCATCCCCACCACCACGTACACACTCCAAATCCCCTGCTACAACACACACAGCCTCTCTCTCCATTCGGATAGCTCCTAAAGGTTCAGAATACCATTCTGAATCTGGACTCCAATCGGGATTCGGATCTGAAAGGCAGGATCCTGCTGAGCCAAGCCCCAAAGTGCCACCCAGACCAGCGGGCGATGTGGCGGTATTGCATTTATTTGGCTTCAGATCACTTTTCATCTGATTACTTTTTTCTAATCCACAGATTTTTTTTTCCAGTCACACTTTTTTCACCTAGAATAGCTAACATCAGAATGATAGAAGAACTTAACAAAGATGTATGTTGCATACAGTCTTAGAAAAAAGGTTCCATCCTAAAGAGTTCTCCACTCTGTCCCTCTGGGGAACCTTTAAAGGTTCTACATAAGACCCTACAAAGGTACAAAGTGCCCCACAAGATGGCTTTCTTCAGAAACAGTTCCCATTTAGAGAACTAGGACCATCCAAACAATCCTTGAGAAACCTCAAGGATTAAATTCTACATTTTCTACCACTGGGGCAGCTCTTAAAGGTTCTATGTGGAACCCACCAACAATCATTTTTCTTTAAGAACTGTTTTAGACAGCTAAAACCAATGAGAGACCTCAAGTAATATTTTCTATAGATGTAAATCTGGTCGTAAAGTTGTCTTGGGTCAAATTCAGTTTATCCCTTTGAAGGTTCTATGTAGAGTCTTACAACAGATGGTTTTCTTTTAAGAGGTTAATAGTAGAGTCTCTTTAGAGAGCTAGAACTGTTAACCTTGAGTATCATTTCTAAGTGAACATTTGTTCTTGATTCCTTACTAAAAACTCTCAAATCCTTTGTCAAATATCTCAGTTGGCCAATCTGGGTGGATCCTTAAACATTCTACGTAGAACAGTTGCTTTCCCTTTCTGAAAAGAAAGTAGAACCCTTTTACCAATCTAGAAAACCTTAACCGTCTAAAGAAATCTAGAGGAACCCTTTTTTCTTTTTCTTTGTTCTTGAATCCTCAGGAAAAGCTATTAAATTATTCTTTCAACCCACAGCTGATTCCCCTGTTCAGTCTGCTAACATGGTACAATCCATCTTTACCACACAGAATATCACATCCTGCTTGCTAGCATGGTTGCGCTAATCTTTTCTTCATCCCTCCTTTCGTCCTTCCTACCCTCCGTTAGCATGATGTATCCCCACCAAGAGGTACCACCGACTTTGGTTTTGGGTCACCCTACAGCCGTACAAGTCAGAACTCACCTGACTCCCTGGCCGGGCCGAATGCTTCATCGCGATCTCTTTCGGCCCTGAGCCACTGTTCATCATCAACAGCCGTCCTTGAAGAACTGCAGATCTGCACTGTGGACTCACCCGAGACCACGCCTACCCCCTCCCCCACACTCAGCCACGCCTCTGTTTTCCCTGATGATGTTCCTGCACCCACTGCCTCAGCAACGGCTGCTGATACTAACGTAACTATCACGCAGCCACGCCCCCTTCACTCAAATCTCTCATCTGTTTGCCCTGTCTTGTTTTGCCAATGTTGCAGAATCTCTGTATGTTTGTCTCCGCCCCTAGCCTTGTTAGCATGTGTACTAAATGTTGCTGTAAATGCAGGTGGTCTTGGTCCATCTGTTGATCTTGTGGCGTCCGTATTTTCTGGATTGATATTGTGAGGTTCTTGTGTGTTTGTCTGAAAAGTGTATTTGCTACCTTTTCTGAAATTACCTTTAAGCTCATGCTTGGACATTTGAACATCTAACCACATACCCAAGCCACCTGTCTAGTTTACAGTTTTTTTTTTTACTAAGACATGACCTGTCATTGTTCAAACGTTGATGTGTTCTAACATTCTTTTGTATGTTTCCTGTGTGTATCCCGACCACTTACAATTAATTCAGATTTCCAACCAATGTCTGTAACGTCATGTTACATCATTTCCTGCTATGCTAACACTGTAGTCCTAAATCACTTACCAAAGAGTAGATCATGATATATACAATTCAGTGTCTAATAGATTGGTTCTGTTCGCAGGGTCAAATGGCGGTAAATGGAAGTGCGCACTCACAGAGGCCATTCTCTCCTCCAGCACAACGTCCTCCTCCACCGGTCTTTAGTCCCGGACTCGAGCAGTTCCAGCAGACAAGACTCTCAGGTGAGTGTCTGATGTTCACCCATCTCCAACAGGATGTCAGTGATAAACAGTGGCCTTTGAGTAGGACTTCTTTGTTGTGATGGAGCAAATAATTAGTAGTCCTGTTGGGATGTGATTTTGAGGAAAAATTTAGTGGTTCATTGAACAGCTAGTGTTAGCTAGTTAGTTGGGTTTTACCTATTTTTGGCCACTGCAAAAATCTAAGTCTAATTTTTGTGACCTACTGAACTGAAATCATAAATAATTAATAAGTAAGGAATAAGTAGTTAATAAGTATTAAATAATGAACAAGCAGTTATGTAAGTCATTTTCACCAATTCACTTGTCAAATAAGTGTCACTTCTGGAACAGTTAGCATGCCATATGCCGTTTAGTTATAAACTCCTATGCGATGATCGTTTTAGAAGGCATCGCTAATAATTTCAGCTCATATCTTATTGATTGAGCTCTGGATTTGCAGTGTCCATCTAATGGCTGTGTGATGTACATGGCTTATTAGCAACGGCGCCGTTGGCAGCAAACCTTGTCCAGCTCTCGCATTTGCAGCCATTAAACCAGACTGGAGCAATCGATATTCGAGTGGAATGGAGACGGAGTGGGAGCCACCACTCGGGCGCGGGTGAAAGTTTTGCTGCCGGGATGATCAGAGTGCTTCAGATGTTGACGGTGCAGATTTTAGTTGAGAAGCTAACAGTTTGTTTATGCTGTTTGTCCTGTAGTTTATGCTTTAGTCAGGATTTCTGCTCATTCGGATTAGGTGCGACTGGAATCACTGTCACTTCTGAATTCAGTCTCTCTTTGTCCTGTTTATATCCTTTCTGTCTTCTCATCCCCCTCTTTTTTTATCATCCTCTTGCTCTCTCTGTCTCTCTCTTGCTGTCTGTCTGCCTGCTTTTCATCGCCTTTACTTTTCTGTCTATCAGCGTATTTCAGTCTCTCCAACTCCGTCTTTCTGTCTGCGTGTCTCTCTGTCAGACTGTCTGTGTGTTTACCTGACAATGTCTGATCGTCTGTCTATTGTCTGTCTGTCTGTGGATATGTCAGACTCTTTTTCTACCTGTCTATCTTTATCTTCTTATCTATCTGTCAGTTTGTTTATCCCTCTGTCTGTCTGTCTATCTGTTGATGTATTTGTCTGTCTCAGTCTATCTGTGTGTCTGTCTATCAGTCTGTTTATAGGACTGTCTGTGTATATGTCTGACTGCCTTCCTGTCTTTATCTATAGTCTGTATATAGTGCTGTATATTTTCTGTCTAACGCTTCCTGTCTGTCTGTCAGAAGGTTCTGAGTCAGTACAGAGGCAGTCGGTGTCAGTGGGCGAGACGTCGTTCAGCAGCGTGACTCCTGTGGCTCGTTTCTCAGAAGAGGAAAAGAAAGTTTCAGTGATTAAGGCACCTCATTATGCGGGCATTGGACCTGTGGATGACTCAGGCCTCCCCCTCGCTATCCGCACGGTGAGTGCTACTAAACCAGCGTGGGCCCAAAGGGTGGGCATCGGGGTGGGCCCAGGGTGGTTATAACGGTGGTAATCAGGGGTATGGATATCGGGTTAGGCATTTGTGTGGGAATCAGGGTGGGCATCAGGCATCAGGGTGGACGTCTGGGTGGGTATCAGGATGGGCATTGAACCCTGATGTCCATGAGATCCAGAGATATGGTATTTTACAGCTCTTTAAAAGATTAGCATGTCAGCTTGTTGACGCAAGGCCATCTGGAGCTCTCTCTCTCTCTGTGTGTGTGTGTGTGTGTGTGTGTGTGTGTGTGTGTGTGTGTGTGTGAGAGAGAGAGAGAGAGAGAG
>CM074972.1:11792673-11808962 GCA_037577455.1 Pangasius macronema
CACACACACACACACACACACACACACACACACACACACACACACACACACACACACACACACAAACACACACACCCCACTGGCATTCATGTATATTCATGCAGATTCAATATTCCTATTAGATATTCTATGAGAAATGTGTGTGTGTGTGTGTGTGCGCGTGTGTGTGTCTCCACAGACTGTAGACAGACCTAAGGACTGGTACAAGACCATGTTTAAGCAAATCCATATGGTGCATAAAGCAGGTGAGTGGTTCCTCTGTGTTTGTGTGTGTGTGTGTGTGTGTGTGTGTGTGTGTGTGTGTGTGTGTGTGTGTGTGTGTGCAGGAATGTGTGGGTGTGTACGTTGCTGAACCTTGCTGATTTTTTTTTTTAATTCAATCTTTTATTTATATTCAGTAAAGATTTTCTATGTTCTTGACAGATGATGACTATGCAGACTCATACGGTGCTACCTACGCTGGTGTGAATAACGGTATGGACTGGTTAAAACACTCCTCTTTTTATTTACTTAATTATTTATTTGAAGAAATTGATTAAACGGGAACAATAATACAGAAGAAATAGACGATGTGACGTTCAGTTAATGAAACAGACGGACAGTAGACTCGAATATAAGCAGGGAATTTTACATTTTAGTAAATCTGTCATAGATGATCCAGCATTTAACAATCGCCAGTGACTTTTATGTAAGTTAAAAAAAAAAACTAGCTAAATACATTTTGTATAATGATCTGACTTAGCAAGTTAGCTAAAGTTAGCTTTCTATTAATTAACTGACTAGCTAGATACCAGTGTGTAAATGTTGGCAGTATGTTAGCCACTGTTAGCTAAAATTACACTACAGTGCAGTAAATCGCCAAATTTGATTGGCTGCTTGATGTGAACAGTCACCTCGACATTTCAGTTCTATGAAAGTGTTTCAGTACAAACATTTGCTATGTGCTTGATGTAAAAGTGCAGTTTTGTTTATTTATTTATTTGATTTTTGTTTGACTGGTGATCTTTGTCCCTCAGAGAACTTCGACCCCGTCCATGCCCACCCGCCACCTCGGACACACACGTACCGACCTCTGTCCCGAAACTCCAACGAGCCCAGCAGAGCTCCGCCCCCTCGAGAGCCCAGCCCGGTCCCGCCCCCACCCCCTCCCATGCCCTCGCTCCTGCAGCTCCGCTCGCGAGACCTCGACCGCGAGAAAGAGCATCAGCACGATCCGTAAGATTTTCTCACTGGTGCTATGAGTAGGAGAATCTCCCGCTTTCTCTCCCATTATTTCTCAATATCTTTCGCTAGAGAGAGAGAGAGAGAGAAAGATAGATAGATAGAGAGAGAGAGAGAGAGAGAGAGGGAGATATCTCATTATTTCTTAACATCTCTCTCACTCTCACTCACTCTCCCATTAAATCTCAGTGTCTCTCTTTCTCATTATTTCTGTCTCATTATTTTCAGTCTCTTTCTCTCGCTCTCTTGCTTGCATTATTTCTCCGTGTCTCTCCCTTTCTCACTCTCTCTCTCATTATTTCTCAATCTCTCTTGCTCTCTCTCTCTCTCTCCCATTATTTTCTCAATGTCTCTCCCTTTCTCACTCTCCCATTATTTCTCTCTCATTATTTCTCAATCTCTCTCTCTCTCACACACACACACACTCTTTCTCTCTTCCTCTCTCTTGCTCTCTCTCTCTTATTAGTTCTCTCTGTCTCTCTCTCTTGCACTCTCTCTCTCACACACTCACTCTTTCTTCCTCTCTCTTGCTCTCTTTCTCTCTCAATCATTAGTTCTCAAAGTCTCTCTTTCTCTCTTCCTCTCTCTCTATTAGTTCTCAATCTCTCTCTCTACTCTTCTCTCCCTCTCTCACACACACATTAGTTCTCTATGTCTGCCTCTCTCATTATTTTTCTGTCTCTCCCAATATTTTTCAATGCCCCTCTCTCTCTCTCTCTCTCTCTCTGTCTCCCTCTCTCTCTCTCCCTCTATAAGAAATGAATGGAGTCCCCCAGATCGTAAAGTGGACACACGGCGGTATCGCGCTGAGCCACGTAGCATCTTCGAGTACGAACCGGGCAAATCGTCCATCCTGGAGCACGAGAGGCCGGTGAGCTCGAGTCACTGTTTACTTTTCTGCCGTTTCTTCTATCTTCTGCTAAACTTGTCACAAGTAGCTGTAACATTTATACATCATTTATTATATGTTTATTGTTCTGTGTTTATTGTGATAGTCAGATGTGGTATCAGATATTGGAACTCATTTGAAAAATATTTCTTAATCTTACTCGGGGTACAACTAGCTAGCTTGAATTAGCTTATTAAATTTACTAACTAGTGTAATAACAAGGCACTCTCGTTTGAGTATGTTAGCTAAATATAAAAGCTAGCAAGCTAATAGCACTGTAAAGTAAGGTAATAAAATGGATAGCTAGGTAAACACCTAGCTGTATAGTTAGCTAGGCTGGGGATTAGTTAGGTACTGTCACCTGTAACTAGCTGGCAGGTGTTACATCAGAGGGCTATCAATGCATTAGCTAAGCATAAATAGCTGAATAGCTAGCTAGCTTCGTACTTAGTGTGATGATCGTGTTTCATTCTGAAACAGTTGAAGAATGTGTGTGTGAGAGGGTGTTTAAAAAGTGACTAGCGCAGCGTTTCTCCTCTCAGAGCTTCGCCGTTATCCAGCTCAGCAGTTTTGACAGTGAGGTGAGACAGACGCTCATAAAAACTACATTTCCCACAGGGCCTTGAGCTCCAAGCAGCTCTGCACTGAATCACTGCCCCATGTGGAGCTACAGAGCAGGAAAAATAACAGTACAAAGAAATTCAGTAGTCCTAATGAACACACACACACACACACACACACACGCACACACACACACAATATACTACAGCTACCACATACATCACCAAATATTCTGCAGCACTAAGCTACACACTGTAGCCTCAGGAGGAGCTCACAGTTGGCTATTGTATTGTTTTTTTCTTGTACAGCACGTCATGCATAAGTATTCACCCCCCTTGAACTTTTCCACATTTTGTAGTGTTACAGCCTGGAACTGAAATGGACTTAATTGGAATTGCACACTATGGTGCAGAATGAGTAAATGTACCTGTATACCCTCTGGGGTCAATACTTGGTACCTTTAGCCGCAGTTACAGCTCTTCTGGGATGTTCCTCTGTCATCTTTGGGTGTCTGGTTCCTCATGATTTTGCCCATATTTCTTGGCTAAATTCCTCACGCTTTGTCAGATTGGTTGGATGGCAGCAATTGTTAAGTCTGGCCACAAATTTAGGTCTGGGCTTTGACTGGAATATTCCATGTTCTTGGATTAAAACCACCCCAGTGCAGCTTTGGAATGAAACGATGAAATGATTAATAATTTTCCAGAACACGGTTGACTGGTTAACAACAACTAATTTAGGGGTTTCACAGCAACAGCGTTGAGTACGTAAATCACAACGGAATAATTTTGCGAACTATATTAATTTTTTTCGCTGTGTGACTGGGGATTAGTTCATTTCAATTCCAGGTTGTAACACTACAAAATGTGGAAACGTTCAAGAGGGTCAATATTTATGCAAGGCAAAAGAGAGAGAGAGAGAGAGAGGGAGAGAGAGTGAGAGAGAAAGACTCTGAGAGAGAGAGAGAGAAAGAGAGAGAGAGAGTGAGAGAGAAAGACTCTGAGAGAGAGAGAAAGAGAGAGAGAGGGAGAGAGAGTGAGAGAGAAAGACTCTGAGAGAGAGAGAAAGAGAGAGAGAGAGAAAGAGAGAAAGTCATACTTTGCTGCCGTCTAATGGAGCAAAGGCTAAAGTGCAGTTTCAGTAAAAGTTACTTCCTGTATAAATTCCATAAATCTGTTACTGAGAAGACAAATCACAGTGTGTTTGCTCTTATTGATATATTAAAATAGGTGTATTAAAATTTCATACAAGGCTAAAATGAATTTGGTTAAATAGCACACTGATGAATAATAGATATTAAACAAGTTATTCATTTTAATATCTAAGATATATTAACTGATTATATAAAATGGTTCTTGCTAGTGGACTTTTCGTCGCCGTGTGTGTGTGTGTGTGTGTGTGTGTGTGTGTGTGTGTGTGTGTGTAAATCTGTTATCTATTGTCCTCTCCCATTCTTTATCCATCATGCTCTGTGAATTGGTGTAGTCGTCTTAATGCTTTCCATCTCTCTGTCTCCTTCTCATCGCTCCGTGCTGCAGAGTTTTCATTTAGAAGCAGATGAGATAGATTTAGAGAACGAGCCGTGGTTTAAGTTCTTTTCAGAGCTGGAGTTTGGCCGGCCGGTAAGTGAAACGAGGAGGAAGCTGGTGTGTGAGGGCTGCACTTCAGCGTGTGATTTAGGAGATGTAGCTGTGTGTGTGTGTGTGTGTGTGTGTAGGAGTGTATGAGGTTGGCATGTGCCGATATTCCACTTTCAATCAACACACAGTAATTGTCTAGTCTGAAAGCTTAATTATGAAAAATGTGTCATTTCCATGGTGAACAGAATTATGGGATTGGACGCAGCCACTGCTGTCTTTTAATTCGTCCAAAGCTGTCCTCACTCAGCGTTCCGATCTGGAAACGGAACGCCGTGTATCCGATTTTCGGCACATGCCCGGTGTGTTGTATAGTTTTAAGGCTCGACCCTCAGTCTAGAGGTGTGCGCAGGATTGTTATTTTTAATAACAGTGATTTTTAATAATAACCGTGCAGTTACTATTTGTGTTTGTACTCATCCATGATATTTTCTAACAAATGTAGTCTTGAAGCACACCCCTACCTCAGTCACAAACACTGCCAAAGAATCAGATTTCCTTTCACTGTGTTTTCACGGCATCACAGAAGCTCCATTTGCATATTTATACAAAATGGTAAATACGATAAATAACATTTTGTTCAAGCAGGCGTCTCGGTTGTGGGCGGAGATTTCTGTATTCCACTCCATACTGAGTCTTTGGCAGTGTTGCTGCTTTAAGACCACACAATGGCTTGAGCTTTGTTTGTTTGTTTGTTTGTTTGCTTCTCACCTGTTTACTTGTTTACTGTTTGTGACTAATCAAGTAAACAAGCAGGAAGTTGCTGATGACTAATGCAGATAATCCAAACTTTAAACCTCAGAGCTGGTCTTGTGTGTATGGTATGAACCAGAACACATGTGGACTCACACACACACACACACACACACACACACACACACACACACACATACACACAGTGTAGTTGCTGGCCAGCTTTGCTATTTTAAAGTGTGTGATGGCACGGGACTGATATTAGCATCCCCTATTCTTACACCGTGTGTGTGTGTGTGTGTGAGAGAGAGAGAGAGTGTGTGTGTTTCAGTGTTTTGCTATGCTCTAATGTTGTCGCTTTCTCCACATGTGTCTTTCTTTCCCATGGTGCACCTGCTTCTTCACCTCATCTCCACTCCTCCTCCTCTCCTCTCCTCTGCTCCGCTCCGCTCGGCTCTTTAGCCTCCTAAAAAGAGGCTGGATTACACGCCTGACTGCTCCACCCACTCCCGCGCCCAGGTAATACCACCCGCTCCCTCCCTCCCTTCCTCCTTTCCCCCTTCCGTCCGTCCATCCTCTCTCCAATTTTCCTCCTTTTCTCCAACCCGTTACATCCCATCACTTCATGCAAGTCATCTTGTATCCAGTCTTTTCCTCTATTCATCCATCCTGTCCTCTAATCCATTCATCTTCCCTATCTACCTTCTGTTCTCTTCATTTCATCTATTTATCTCCTTCCTAACCTTTTTTCCTTTTCATCAAATTATCAATTTATACTTTGATTGTGCCATCATTTCATCTACTCAACAGCCACCTGCCCTTCCATCCTTCTCTTCTCTTCTCTTCTCTTCTCTTCTCTTCTCTTCTCTTCTCTTCTCTTCTCTTCTCCATCCATCCTATAGATTCCATCCATTTTTTCCATCCATCCATCTGTCCATCCATTCACTCACATCTCTCCATCATCCTTCCATTTTCTACCCAATATTGTGTTCTATTGATCCAGTCATCCATCCACATGTATCCATCACCTTCACCAAATCTGTCCATCAATCCATCCATCCATCCATCCATCCATCCATCCATCCATCCATCCTATTCTTTAATAACTTCTTCTTCCACATATCCACTTTCAGTTCTGTTCTATTTTGTTTATCTACTCACCAACTTTCCCCCCTTCTTTCTTTCTGTTCTCTACTGTTCTTTTCTCTTCTTCATCGATCTGCTCTCTCTCTCTCCATTCACCTTCTGTCCATTCTGTTCTCTTCTTATTTCTTCTCATCTGTTCTCCATCCATTCATCCATCTATACTTTGATCGGGCCATGCCTCCATATCCTTACTCTTTGACTTTCTTTTCTCAACCTTCCTCCCTTCTCTCCATCCATCCATTCATCCATTATCCATCCAATCTCATCTCTTCTCTCCTTGCCCACAATCCTCTCTTCTCCTCCTCCTGCCTTGCTTTTGTCATCACACTAATCCACATTAGCATGTTATTACAAATACAAATGCAGTGAAAACACATGTCTGACTTTAATCATCTCCCACCATCAAAGAATGTGAAAGCCTCGTGTTTACAAAAAAAAACAAAAAAAACAGCAATATTGTACTTAAGGATCTTGCTCAAGACATTTCATATCATTTTCGGGAATTTATTCATTCATTCATTCATTCATTCATTCAATTTATTCATTCATTATACTAACGCATTAGCATATGTTAGTTTGTATATGCTAATTAAGTGTTTATTTATTCAGCAAAATGATCAGCCAGTGGAATCCTTGACGAGCTCAGCGTACCGCTGCGTTTTTATTGACCAGCTCTTTCATTCACCCTTGTCAGAGTGCATTGTGGGTAAACTAGAGAATCCTGGATCAATTCTATGCTGATTGGTGAAAATCAAGGAGGAGGAGCAAATCTTGAAGGACACCGTGGATCGGAATCCTCACGCTCAACTGCCACGTGGAACTTTTGTGAATAAACACACGTACCCGCTGAATTTCTTCAAAAGAAGCATCCTGAATTGTGTAGGGTTACCGTGGATACCTTAAGACTTTCTCTCTGTCTTTCTTAAAGCAGGTCAAAGGTCATCATCACCTCAGTGTTGTATACAGGGAATGGAAGGGGGGGTGGAACTATTGTGAGATACAGCCGTCTGTGAGGAGAGGGGGAAGGTTTTGAGCGTCGCACGGTGCTGAAAAGCATCGTCAGGGCTTCTTTGTTTCCGTGCATCTCATGTCTGTCTTCTTTTGTGTCTTCTTCTCTTTAGACGTCTCTCCATCTCTCATCCTCGGAGCGGCCTGAGAGCACCTCCAGGTGAGTTCTCTTCCTCCTTTTTATGTCCTTTTTTTCCTGCTTCCTTAGTGATATAAACATCTTGTGTATTATCCACTTCCATCAAACTACTAGCCATCAAGTTTTCAGTATATGCTTATATCAGTGTGTGTGTGTGTGTGTGTGTGTGTGTGTGTGCGTGTGTGTGTGTGTGTGTGTGTGTGTGTTGGTGTTTGTGCATTCATATGCACTGTGCATAAGGATTTTATAACACGAGTGAGCTTGTGTGTGTGTGTGTGTGTGTGTGTGTGTGTGTGAGACAGAGAGTGACTCTGTGTTGTGTCCATGACCTCCTGCTGTTTTCTATTCATGTCGGCTCAGCTCATTAGGATTCAATGATCCTTCAGTCTCTGTAGAGTTGATCTATGAACTTTATTAGCAGCTATTATTGTAGAGATAATGCTTGTCGTGGTGCTATTGTATGCATCTAGAATGGAGTGTTAATAATCTGGAGAGGTTCCTAGGGTGCAGAATATCCCACAGAGCTCAAAGACTTGCACTTGTTTTTCTGTAGTACTTTTCAAGCTAGCTGCTTGAAAAACAAATCTTTAAGCTCACCGGACAAAAAAAATGTATCCCCAATAGCAGCGCCATATACCGGGTGGACAAATGCAACTTGTTATAAAATCGGATTGTTAGTTGTTAGCCTGACTGTCCAATCAGAACACAGATGACACTGAAAAGTTTGTGTGTGTGTGTGTGTGACTTGTTTGTTTAGCATTATGAAACACTGGGGCACTTTGGCTAGCCTGCAAAATCACCGGCCCCCAGGGCCTTTGACTAGCAAAGACTTAAACGAAATGATAGAGTAATTGGCCATTACGCTAAGTAACACACAATACCTATCACTGAATCGGAAATAATTTTAAAATATTATTGGCGTGTGGGTCTGAATTTGTAACCAGTGAACAGACTCCAGTTCTAACTGGAGCTAGATAAGCAAATTAAACAAAACAAATAAAACATGGACAGCATTAATTTTCCCAAATGGGTCAGATTAAGAAGGAACTCCAAAACTAAAATTGGCCAAATTAGCCTCAGTTTGGTGATTTGGTGGATGAGCAAGGAGAAAAGAAGGCAATTGCATCAGGTAAGACTGCCTTTTGTGTTCAAATCCGAACACCACCAAGCTGCCACTGCTGGGCCCTTGAGCAAGGCCCTGAACCTTCAGCTGTTCTTCTGTATAAAAAGAATGAGATAAATGTAACTTGCTCTGGATAAAGGGCATCTGCCAAACAGCATTAATGTAATGTAGATAAGGAGAGGTGTAACCAAGCATTCAAAATAGTACATGTGACTTTTTTGTCCAGGAAGCTTGTTTAATACTAATACAACATTTTGATGGATGTTGTCCTGTTTTCTACGAGAGGATAGTGGAAATCATCAAAAATTTTGTGATGTTCTGGTATTTGTGGTGCCACCAGTGATTTCAGGAAGAGACGAAAGTCGGAGCCGTTTGTCACTCAGCAGAGCACGGGAAATGAGCAGAATGCTGGTCAAGCCTCGAGACTCGAGCCCTATAAATCCAACAGTCTGAAGAAACCTGCCGTACGTTCCTCGCCTGCCTCTCCAGCAAAAGCAAAAGGTACACACACAATCATTGAGTGCCCTAGCTGACACTACCTACATTTTTTAAAACATTTTTGTTAATGACCTGCTCTTGTGTTGTTCACAACTTCAGAAGTCGATTATTTTTGATAGTTTTGAGTCAGCAAGTCGTAGTGCACACATCTTGATGTTCCACATTTTTCACTGTCATTGTGCCTTTACGCTGTCTGTATAATGTGCTCACTTGCTAAACTAATATTCTATTTTCTATTTGCTCTCATGACTTTAAGCTATTCCAATGTCAAGAAAACACAAGTTCTGTTTTAACTCACAATTAGGTTTGCTATATATTGCTATATACAAATTCATGTTTGTAACCTTCCCTTCTATTACTTTCAAGAAATTATTGTATTCTGGCTCTTTCTGGCTCTTTGTCTCAAAAGTTCTTATAACCACACTAACTCTCTCTTTCTTCCTATTGAAACTATTAACTCCGGCTCCTGTCTCCTCTCTTTTGGCATGCTGCATTTGCTGCCTCTGCAGCTGGAGGCACTTGTGAGTCTCTCTCTCCATCAGTGAGCTCCCCAGGTATGGACCCCGTGTCCTCCCACCTTTCCTCTGACACCCTCTCCCTCTCCACATCCACCCTGCGCAGCTCCAAGCAGTCTATCAGCTTCAAGAATGGTTGGCAGGTGTGCCAGAAGGACAGTGCTGAAACTTGGAGCAGTGTGGAGGATGAGGAAGCAGGTGCTTCCTCGCCTCGCCTCAAGTCTCGCAGTTGTGACGACCTACTCTCGGACAGTAACGTTGGAATGAATGGCAATCGCTCAGAAAGTGTCGGATCACTGCTTGGTGAAGGCAGAACACATCAACAGCAGACTCAAGCGAAGAGTCTTAATTCGTCCCCTAGAGCACGTCGGCATCATCGGCGCAAAATGGCCCACGATACACCAGGATTCCTTCAGCTTTACAAGACGATGCACCACATCGACCGGGAACAGCTTCTGCCTTCGGATGTGATCTGTTCTGTCCGTGCCCGCATCCTGGAACTCGAGCGACAACAGCAGCAGCAGCGGAAGAGCCTCCATTCATGGGCACCATTTGGGCACGAAGTACCACAGAGCATGGTGCCAAATCGGATCTCAGAGTATGAGCAGCTGATCCAAAAGTCCAAGTCCATGCCAGACCTTGGCGAAGATAACACTCCATCAGGCACCACCACGCCGGGGTCTTCTCGAGCCAGCAGTTGCCCCAAGCGCCGCTTCTCTGTGGAGTCGCTCCTGGAGGACGAAGACCCTCCAGAAAGGGCGAGAAGTCCCCCAGAAGGTCAACCACGGCCAGGTCCAGAAGATCGCAGCCTTGTTCCGGTGGTCAGGCAGAACCAGCACCATCAGCAGGACTACTCGGACAGCGAGCAGGATGCTTGCGCCTCTGAATTGAGTGACTTCATTCAGATAGAAGGATCTTCTTTTTGCAGTGAAAGTGACTTGGACCACTGCTCACTAGCATCATCTGAGAGCTTCTGTGATTCTGGACACCATCACCACCACCACCTTCACCACCACCATCACTACGGACGACGTCACCACAGCAGCCACCACCACCACCTCCACCAGAGTCTGGGCCAGAGTCAAGGTTACCACCACCGCCACCTCATCAGCTCCTGTAAGGGGCGTTGCCCGGCTTCCTACACTCGCTTCACCACTATGCTTAAGCATGAGAGAGCACAGCAAGAGAGCCGCACCACCATCACACCTCCACTGGCTCAGCAATCACCAAGCGAATCAGGCCTTTCCAAGCTGGCCTTCCTGGTCAGCCCGGTGCCTTTCCGCAAGAAGCGAGGTTCCTCACCAACCCAGCGGCGCCATGGTCGCTCCGGCCACCACAAATCAAAGGCAGCAATGTATGAGGCTTTAGATGCTGCTCTGCAGGACATTTATGACCACTTAAGGGCTGAGAAAGGGCTGGGGGCTGCTCGTTTGCCAGATGATAGCATTTTGCGTCGGCTACTGCAGGAGCTGCTCCCGGAAGTTCCCGAAAGGAGCTCGTCACTGCGGGGTCGGCGGGGGACTTACTCCCCTACCTCCTCCCACCACTACCAGCCTTACCACAGTGCCTCCTACCAGCAGCCGCACCACGCAGATGCCTCCAACAATAACCAGCACATTAATGCTAGCTCTAACGCACACTACTATTCAGGTGCAGCTGCACTAACATTTCCTCGCTTGCTAAGAACCCTGTCCTTCAAATATTGTCACAGTTGCACGGTCCCGTTGTCATCCCCACAAATTCGCTGTGCTGGTGTAATTGAAACACTGCCTCTTCTCTGCTGGTTTAAAGTTTTTAAAAGTAGACACAGTTAGCACAGTTGTAGTGTCGCTAGTCTCTTTCCTCGTGGATTAGTGGGCTATTCAGTAATGATATATAAAATATGCTCAGATTATGAATTAAGATCTGTAAGCTGTTTTGTGGAAAAGAGGCAGAAAAGCATGATCCATTTTTTGGTCTGTTTGTTAAATGCATGTTAAATATCGTATGTTTCATGCCATTTGGGTCCATCAGTTTTTGCAGCTTTTCATCTTGCATACGAGGTGATGCTATGATTCTATGTTGAATTTCTATGTTAATTTTTTTTGTTGACCTTGTTTTAAAGTACAATTGTGTATAGTGACATTGTAAGTACAGTTTTTCCAGTTGCTTCAATTACTTCTAAATACAGCTACATGTATAAATTTCTAGCAAAATTTGCTGAAGCAACTGAAAAAAAAATATTTCCACTATTTTTAATGTACACTGTAAGTGAAATAAACACTTTTGATTTTGCTTTGCAGTTGTTTTATCCCATCATTCTTTTTTTCCCCACCAGTGCTTCACCTTTCTCATCTTCAAACCCCGCATTTAAATGTTCATTTAAATGGTTTCTTCATGGCATGGCTTCTCAGTGCCATTCACCTTTGACACCTACGATGTGTAATTTACAGATCAGGGCTCTGATGCTGGTCGCCTCACACCTCAGAACAGAAAACCTACTCCAGATCGAGAGGTAATGACTCCTTTAACTTTATTATATTGTTATATACCATTATAAGGTCAGTACTTATATGGTCAGTACTTCCTGTCTCCATCACCTCTCTGTTTTTGTGTTCCTGTGTTTTGAGCCCAGACAGGAACGACGCTAATAAACATGCTTCTAGTCCTCACTTTGTCCACACCCACACCTTAGGACATATTAGACCCTACTGTATAAAAAATAATAAAATGAAAGTGAGAGCTGGCACCCTTTCTGATTGTCTTCTAGGTGTCCTCTAAGCAGATGACATATCTCATATTGTCTTCTCTTCTCCATCAGAGACAGTCTGCCAGGGCTATTTACGACTTTAAAGCTCAGACCAGCAAGTGAGTACACGCTAAACAGAACGGCATGCTTCCGGCGCATGGTTATGACATCATACTGTCCCAGCTGTCCTCTCTCATGTATCTGTACTTTTCCATTAAAAACGAATGTACTTATACACATCTCTCCTATACATGGTTTCATGTCATTGTTGATCTTTGTGTGGTTTTGTTACAATGTAGTGATGTACAATAAATGATATTTTAAAGAATGTGTCGTGTGTTTTATAGAGAGCTCTCCTTTAAGAAGGGGGATGCGATCAACATCGTCAGACAGATCGACAGCAACTGGTATGAGGGAGAGCACCGAGGACGCATCGGGATATTCCCTATTTCTTACGTCGAGGTGTGTATGTGTGTGTTTCTAGATATAATACAAGTATACTGTTTCTGTAAGGTTTTCTCATTTTAGTGCATTTATTCAAACAGTTATGTTAGTTTGCTGATTTTGTTACTGTATTAAGTTAGACAGGTGTTTTGTTTTTTTTGCAATACATCGCGGTAACCTGAAAAAAATCTCTATTTTGTGGTTTCTCTGTGTCTCTCAGAAGGTCGTGTCTCCGGAGAGGAAGCAGCCGGTGCGTCCTCCTCCCCCAGCCCAGCTCCGGGAGATGGGAGAGGCTGTGGCTCGCTACAACTTCAACGCCGACACCAACGTTGAGCTTTCGCTCAGGAAGGCAAGAGACACAAACATACATGCATTACCTATATTTTTACGGGAAACGTCCACGCAGACAGACTCGCTCTTGGTAGTGTTTATACTTCGGAAATAATCATTTTTGTTTTGTGATTTTGGCGTTTCTCAAAATGGCAGAACACGTATCGATGTAAATTTAGTAGTATGGAGACTTTTCTCAGTAATTGACCAACACGTGAAGGAAATGTTGATATTCTTGATGACTTCGTGTCATTTTTTTCTGTCATGCTGCCTTTACATTATGCATATGACTTAATAAGCTAGCTAAATCATTTACCTCGGACTGCTTTTGTTTCTCGCAGCTCTAACCACTCAAACAGAGTGTAGTATATTATGTGGTCGCCTCACAAATTTATTTGTTATATGTGTGTGTTTTGCAGGGAGAGAGAGTGATCTTGCTGAGGAAAGTTGATAAGAACTGGTATGAAGGGAGGATTCCTGGCTCCAATAAGCAGGGGATTTTCCCTGTGTCATACATCGATGTCATCAAGGGATCCCCTTCTAAAAGTTCCAGTCACCGTGTAGACACCCACAGGGTGCAGAAGGTGAGGCTATTCTACAGCGGAAGAATAGGCAAAATCGATTACTCTTTTCCATCACTTTCTTATTATTTCTGTCTTTCTACTCCTCTATAAGCCCCATCCTGCTTCCCCTGGCTCCGCCCCTTACCCCCACCTTCAAGAGGTCACCAGTGAATGGCTTTCCCTCACTCTGGGGATCACAGCCTTTTCCCCTTCTCCCAGTAGCACTCCAGTCCCGCCCACTCCACCACCCCTTCCTAGCATCATCCACTATCCCAGTACCAGCCCACCTACTCCTCCACCGCTCAGTCAAGCACCAACCACACTTCAGCCCTTCTCCATGATCTCAAATTCATCTCCGCCTCCTCCTCTTATGGCCCCACCTCTTCTATACAACCCCGCCTCTCTAGTGACAGACCACTCCCACTTATTTAACAGCAGGAATCATTTTCTAGCCGCACAAACAACACAGTTACCCAAGAAGCTGATTTCAGATCAGAATCAAGAGCTGTACATCGTAGAAGCAGAGGTGACCGGACATAGACCACTGATCACAGAACAGCAACAAAGCCAAGGCCTAGCAACACTCACAACTGATCCAAACCCCTACGACAAACTTCTGACGATGTTCCTCGGTGATCAGTTATCACAGGAGGCGGAAAACCTGGACCCTTGCACACCAATGGCTGATGAGTCATCCAAAAACTGTGTGCTAGCATCACCTGATAGTTTAGCGCTAAAGAAACCATGTCAAGTGTCCATGAGTCTCACCAGCCAATCAGAAAATCCACCTGATGATGAGGGGTTACATGGGAAATGGTCAAGCATACTGAATGACAGATTCCCAGAACCTACCAGCCCAGTGACAGACAGCTTTGAGGCGGGGCTTCCTGAGTTGTACATACAGGAAGAGGGCGATGAGAAAATCAGATCTCCTGTTTTCAATTCTATAAACCATGCTTCGAAACAAGAGGTAGAACGTGAAGTGTTTTCTATAAAAACTATAAAATAGATTTTGCATGTACAGAATTTACCCTATTTACAGGATACTATGCTATTCCAACAGTTACGATAGTTTGCTGATTTGTCAGTGTATCTACAGTAGGTGTGGTGTACCAATAGTTACAGCAGTTTACCTGTTTGCTAGTGTGTTTACAGTAGACATGCTACTCCAGCAGTTACGGTAGTTTGCTGATTTTGTTAGTGTGTTTACGGAAGGCGTGCTACTCCAACAGTTATAGTAGTTTGTCCATATGTTTGTGTACTTATGGTAGGCATGCTGTTCCACTGGTTACAATAGTTCACCTGTTTTCCCCTAAACTACTGTTATTCTCGGAGTAGCATATTTTCTGTTTATTTAGAGAAGATATGCTACTCCAGCAGTTATGGTAGTTTGCTGATTTTGTTAGTGTGTTTACGGAAGGCGTGCTACTCCAGCAGTTACGGTAGTTTGCTGATTTTGTTAGTGTGTTTACGGAAGGCGTGCTACTCCAACAGTTACGGTAGTTTGCTGATTTTGTTAGTGTGTTTACGGAAGGCGTGCTACTCCAGCAGTTACGGTAGTTTGCTGATTTTGTTAGTGTGTTTACGGAAGGCGTGCTACTCCAACAGTTACGGTAGTTTGCTGATTTTGTTAGTGTGTTTACGGAAGGCGTGCTACTCCAGCAGTTACGGTAGTTTGCTGATTTTGTTAGTGTGTTTACGGAAGGTGTGCTACTCCAGCAGTTATGGTAGTTTGCTTCTATTTCCGTGTATATATTTTGGGCATCCTACTCCAACAGGTACAGTAGTTTGCTTATTTGTTAGTGTAGTTACGGTAGACATTCCATGCCAACAGTTAAGGTATGTTGCCTATTCCTGTATTTATGGTAGGTATGTTATTTCACATGTTAGGATAGTTTGTATATTTCTTAGTATATTTACGGTAGCTGTTCTGCTCCAACAGTAACATTAGTGCTACTCTGACAGTAATGGTATTAGGTGTATTTGCGTTTTTTTGTGTTACTCTAAGAGTTACAGTTGTTTGTCCATTTGTTGGTGTATTTATGATAGGCATGATACCTTTATCTGTCTGTCTGTCTGTCTGTAGTGTCTCTTAAGTGTATCGTGTTGTTTAGAATTTGCGTGTAAATGTCTCACTGTATTTCTCCTTGCTAGGCCGATCCCTCTCCTCTTGTCAGGCCTCTTCTTTCAAAGCCTGACCTCTCCCCATCACCGGCCCCTTCTCCTCCTCCTCATGTGACCTCCCCCATTTCCTCCACATGCAGTTCATCCCTCCATCTTTCTCCTCCCTCTTCTCCTGTCCCCTTGTCCCTTTTCCAAACTCCCCCATCCTCTCTTCCACCCGTCTCCTTGTCTCCTATCCCTTTACCTGCATCTGAAGAAAAGCCCTCCTCATCCTGTTGCTCCCCTCCATCCTTTTTTCTTACCTCCCTTCCAACTTCTCTTCATCTTCCTTTTTCTTCATCTTATATACATCCTCCTCCTCCTTCTTCCTCCTCCTCTCCCCCTGCCCGCTCTCTGTCTCCTCCCATCCCTTTGTCTCATCCTCCATTTTACCCATCAAAGCAACCTCTCCTGCCCACCATCCCTGCCTCTCCACCATCTTCTCCAGTCCCTCCCACTGACAGATCCACCTCTCCCACAATTCCCCTCTCCTCTCCAGTCCCTGCCACTGAGAGATCCACCTCTCCCACAATTCCCCTCTCCTCTCCAGTCCCTGCCACTGAGAGATCCACCTCTCCCACAATTCCCCTCTCCTCTCCAGTCCCTGCCACTGAGAGATCCACCTCTCCCA
>CM074972.1:11809073-11825891 GCA_037577455.1 Pangasius macronema
AGAGATCCACCTCTCCCACAATTCCCCTCTCCTCTCCAGTCCCTCCCACTGAGAGATCCACCTCTCCCACAATTCCCCTCTCCTCTCCAGTCCCTCCCACTGAGAGATCCACCTCTCCCACAATTCCCGTCTCCTCTCCAGTCCCTCCCACTGAGAGATCCACCTCTCCCACAATTCCCCTCTCCTCTCCAGTCCCTCCCTCACAGCGAATTATATCTCCCACAATTCCCCTCTCCTCTCCAGTCCCTGCAACTGAGAGATCCACCTCTCCCACAATTCCCCTCTCTTCTCCAGTCCCTCCCACTGAGAGATCCACCTCTCCCACAATTCCCCTCTCCTCTCCAGTCCTTTCCACAGAGCGAACCACATCTCCCACAATTCCCCAGTCCTCTCCCATCTCTCCCCCTCTCCCCCCTTTCTTCACTCCTACCTCCAGCAGTGCGTCTCCTCCACCCTTGTCTTCTCCTCCTCCGGCCCTCTCCTCCCCTCAGTCCTCCGGTGTCCCCCTGTCCCGCACTCCTCCATGTTCTCCTCCTGTCTCCACTCCTCCACCATCCCCTCAGTCACAGCCGCGTTCTCCTCACATCAAGGTAAAACATAGCAAGTGTGTGCTAGGAGAATGGGACGATGTGTGCAGCACTCACTCTGCATTGCGTTTTTTGTGTGTGTGTGTGTGTGTGTGTGTGTGAGGTATAATCTTGTCATGGTGTGTCCCTACAACAATACAAGTTCAACTATCTATCTATCTATCTATCTATCTATCTATCTATCTATCTATCTGTCTATGGATGTAATAATATTAAGAGTAGATTGTTGAGTTAGCATGGAGTTGACATTAAAAGACAGTGTGTGTGTGTGTGTGTGTGTGTGTGTGTGTGTGTGTGGGTGTGTTAGATGCCAAGTCCCTGACACTGAGCTGTGACTCTTACAGACTCTTTATAATCATGCAGCGGTGGTTGATGGGAAGCCGCCGCGCAGCCCTATTTCCACCAGGAGGCGCTGTTTATCGCCCTCCGTTTCCTCCAGTAGAGCGCGCAGGGTAGGACGGAGCGTGTCGTGACACTAGCAGCAGTGCAGGCTGGGAAATGGAGTCCTCTCTTAATGCCCTTTCCCCTGTTTGGAGTTCTCTCTGTGCATGTATCAGAAGATGATGATGATGATGATGATTATACTTAAGGATGAAAATGATGTTGCTACATTGCATCTGTCTGTGTGTGCTGATCATGATGCTGGAGTGACTTCCTGTTCCAGAACACCAACACTGATATTATAAATAACTGATAAAATCTCCCTCTCTCTCTCTCTCTCTCTCTCTCTCTCTCTCTCTCTGTCAGAGGATGATGCAGGATTCACTCCATGGAGCCGGAGAGCCGTAAGTGACGTCATCTTCAGCAGTTTGTGTGTCAGGATTCTCTTCCAGTCTTGTCGTTTGCAGACAGTAGAGCGAATAAGCACGCACGTTTCCTCCGCTGCAGGTTCCAGGCCGTATATAACTACGTGCCCCGGAATGAAGACGAGCTGGAGCTGCGAGAGGGTGATGTGGTCGACGTGGTGGAGAAGTGTGATGACGGCTGGTTCGTAGGTGCGACGCGTTATATCAACCTTCTATAATGTATAAATAACATTTGCACATTTTCACATGGATATCAAAAACCAAATCAAGACATCCCATCTCTTCCTCTCTTTATTCCATCTTTTCTGTTCCTTCTCTTTCCTGCTTCTTTTTTTCTTTCATCTCCTATTTCTTTATTTCTCTTTTCTTGATCTCGTCTTCATGGCTATCTCTCTCTCTCTTCTCTTCTTTCTCCTCTTGTTTTTTTCTTTTTCTTCTACTTTTTTGTTTTCCTTCTCGTTCCCCACCTTTTCTTTCTCCTCATCATTTCACTTGATCATTTCCCATCATTTATTCTTTCTTTCTTTCTTTCTTCTCAAATTTCTATCTAATTCTTTTTGCTTCTTCATCTCTTCTTTCTTTTTTCTCTCCTTTTCTTTCACCTTCACCTTCATTTTTTTCTTTTCCTTTCTCTTCTTTCATTTAACTCGTTAATTTAATACTTTTCTCATTTAATTCTTTTTCTCGTTTCTTTCTGTTCATCTTTTTGTTTTCTTCCTCCATCTCTTGTTCTTTTTTTCTTCACCACCTTTCATTTTCCTTTCCTTCTTTTTACCCTCTTTCCTTTATAGTAGGAAAGAAACAGAAAAAGAAAGGACAAAGAAAAGAGGAAGAAAGAGAAGAAAAGTAAGAAAGGGGAAGATATGTCATCTGTCTTCTCCTCCGTCTTACTTCTCTTCTCTTATTTCTCTTCCTCGCCTTGTTTTTTGTTTCTTTTTTTGCCTTTTCTGATTCTTCCCACTTCCTTTGTCACATTCTTATTTTTTAAAAAAAAAAATCTTTCCTTCTTTCATCTCCTCTTCCCTGTTATTCGTTTCTTCCTCTTTGTGTTCTTATTCTTTGTCTTTTTCATCTTGTTCCTTGTTTTCTCCCTTTTTTCTTTTCCTCTTTTTCTTTCATTTTTTAAAAAAAAACTTTTCTCCTCCTCCTTCTTTTTTCTTCCTCTCCTCCGCAGGAACGTCTCGGAGGAGCCGGCTGTTCGGAACGTTCCCAGGAAACTATGTTAAGACTCTTTAATGAAGACCTACGGCACAAGAATTGAGGCCCAGTGTGGAACCTCAACCCTGTGTGTGTGCGTGTGTGTGCGTGTGTGTGTGTGTGTGTGTGCGTGTGTGTGTGTGTCTGTGTGCGTGTGTGTTCTCATGCAAAAAAACAGTTTTAGCGCTCACTAGCCATCTCTAGCCAACACTTTTATTTTCTCCTCCACTGAAGTTTTGCTTCCATCCCGAACAAGGAGCCCAGCAGTGTACTTCATGCTCCGTAATAATATTCACATTATTTATTAGCGATAATATTTTACAATAAGCGATAGTTTACCTTTTGGGGAGGTTACGAGAAGGAGAGAAGCTGTGAGAAGTGATTGGTGGAGAGAGATGATTGACAGACTGACTCACATCGCATAGAGACAAAAAAGTCATCATTTAAAACTGAGACGAATCCGTTTTTTTTTTAACCTGAAAATTGTCTAATTAAAAAAAATTATCTCCCATCGCAAATTGCTGACGTCACAGCAGGTTTCTTGTCACTTGTGGGCGTGGCTTTTCCAGCTGCTCACGAAATGATAAAAGCCAAAATGATATACATACACTGTATACTGTATACATAAAACTTTTATAATGTATACAAATCACTTTTGGGACGTTGTTAGTTATTTGTATCGTTTTAAACTGTATGTAATGGGACACGATGTGTTTTAGGAGGTAAAGAGTTTTCTGAGTTCAGTCTGTTTCCACTGGAACAGTACATAGTAAATAGAAGGTTTCAGACGCAGTGAAAATGTTAGACTGTTAGGCTGTTTTTATACTTGGTGTTTTTTTTTTTCCACCCAAAACCGCCAAGCACATGTAGCAAGATGGTTAGAATGTGTCCTTTTTATATATATATATATATAAAGCGTTGCCATCTGCAGTTTTTTGGTCAAGTTTCAGGAAAACGCAGAGTGGCGTCAAGCGCCTTTTACGTTCTGACCAATCAGAATGCAAGGTAGGGGACAAGTGAGAAAAACAAACATGGAGATGAGAAAATGAGTCTTGTTTAGTGAGTGAATATGAGGCGATTTACAACATAGATTGAAAGTTGCAACGTCAGAAAATATAACAGCGTACGTATTTTTGGCACGTTCCACCTCCGAAGCTATAGCCAAGACAAACAACCTCCTCATCTCCAGATTTCAACAACCTCCTCATCTCAAGACTGACACTAATCTTTATTTCATCTGTATTACTGATAACAATAACTCAGCTCTAGAGAGCAAGCTAGGCTGGTACGTTAGCCGATACTAGCTAGGACAGTGTTGCTATGGTTACAGTGTGCACAATTTGTGAGACGCGCTTTTTTTTTTTAGCCAAAAAAACAACTAGCCTGACAGCAGCCTAAAGGCCTCAGCGTACTTCATGCTTCAGGAGACGACGTTCGGCTTTCTTCCATGAATGATATGACGTAACTGCGGAGAAAACGATGTCGGCAACCTGCTTGAGACGCATGCTTGTACGATGCGTTGGTTCGGACACTAAGCAACAAAGTTTACTCCGCAAAGTATGACAGCATCACACAGCTAGGATGATAAACTCGCCATCAACAAACATTTTTATTCAACAATCTCACGTAACACTTGCGTATTATTTCTGTTTTGTTTTCTTTTTGGAAATATGGAACAAAATAAGCAGTTCTTCCTCTTCCTCACGTTCTATCATTTGTCTATTTGCTTCCTCCGATAAAGCGGTTTCAAATACGCTAGTTCGTTAGAAGCAGGACGACAGTACTTTAGAATTGTCGCGGTGGACGTCATGACCAGCACTCAGACACGACGTGGAAGATGTGCCAGTTTTTTAGCTCGCCATGTCGTCTCCGCAGTAAGCGCGCTGAGGCGTTTAGTGGACGCAGATTTTTGAACTCAGGAGCGAATGACATTATCAGTGCACAAGCAGTGACTTTGCTTTCCGTCCACTACTGGCCAAAATGACGTTGATGAATTATTACTTTCCTAAACATGGCAATCATCGATTCTGTATTAAACGACGATCTGATGCATTTTGCGTGATGATGAGGATGATGTGAATTTCTGTATGAATCTACAGTATGTTCCTTTGTTTAAAGACTTTTACACATTGCCTGTTTTAAATGTTAAAATGTTAAAGGTAGAAAAAGAGCTGGATTTTCTGCATTGTTATGAGTCTGTGTCCGGAATGAAGTTCGATGCCCGTTCGTGCCACTTTTCACTCTTTTTTTTCTTCACTTTGTAAGAACACAACCTAACAGGAAGTTTTGATGAATATGATATTTTATATTATTCCTGTTTTCTTGTCACCAGGTTTCTCATGTTACAGATGTTCAGAGTGACGAGTGTAGCACCTTATGAGTTATACGTTTGTTTTCATAAACCTCACAGTTTAATTATTTTTTTTTTTTTGTATATTAACGAAATCCACTTGCTTTATAAAGTCACTTTGCTCACACATTCACTGCTTTGGGTTTCATTTCATTTCCATCTGAATTCAGTTTTATTGATTTGTATTGCACTTTTAAAAGTAGACATCGTCCCAAAGCAGCTTTACAGAAATCCAGATGTCGATTTAGAGTCCTGATGAACAAGCCAGAGTGACAGTGGTGAAGATCTACTCCCCGAGACGACATGAGGAAGAAACGTTGACTCAAAATGGAACCTGTTATCTTCTGGGTGATACCAAAAAATGGGATTATAAATCATCTACAGCTGTATATTATAAAGTCAGAAAGTATTAAGTGTGTTGAAAGGATGGTCAGTATGAGTACATGAGTAAATTATGTACATATTTAAGTGTGGAAAGTTCCTTGTATTCAGAGTCGGGTTACGCGGGCAATCAAGTTGATGTTTTGTATATTTTTAGTTAACATCTTGATTTTTTGAGTAGAACCGTCCTGCATGGGTTTTTACATAGCGCCTAGACCACCACTCTTAAACACAAGCTCTTGCATCCATTCTTATTATTTAGCATTTTATGTATTTATATTGTGCTTCGACGCTGAATTGTGTGCACAACTTAATCAAGCCATGAGATACTAAATTGAGATCATGAAATCGTAATGTGTACACTGAATATAATAGATTTTTTCATGTTTTTACTTTGCTATACTTGATTTGTTGAATTAGTAAAAATAATGCCAATGTTTTTGTTATAAGTGACGTTTTTGTTCGGGTGTCAAACTTACTATTCGACTGGTTCGTGAGTAGAAGATTGAGGTAGGATATAGTAGCAGGAAACAGTTCAAATTCACACGTAACTGAGACTCGCCTCTCTTTTAGGCAAACTCCACCCTGCGTGTGTACCTATATGTGGGGTCTATAGTTGTGTCTGAGGTCTGAATAACGCAATAATTTGTGCAATTTCTGTGTTAAATTTTCACTACATGCGCATACCTCAACTCTGAATACAGGCCATTGTGTAAAAGTCTTGGGTTGAGCACAAGACAGTCTATATGATTAGAGCAACAGCTCTTAGGTGCACTTTGAAGGTGTAATTAGCATTATCAGAGTATACAGATATAGTCTATAAACCCAGACATGTTTACTGTCTATTTATTGTTGCATTGAAGCTGCGAGGCTAATAGGTAGGGAAGGCTTATAGCTACCAGAAGCGTTAAGCTAACAAAATGGGTAATTTGGCTACATTTGTGTATAAATTTCATTTTAATACTGGCAGGCTATTAGCATAAGGTGAAAAAAGTTATAAACTCTATAAAATCAGCACACGCTTTGTCTCCAGCCATGACGTGCCAAAATATTCCTACTTATATGTAAAGCATGAAAAAAAAAAGCATTTGTTTTTTGGAAAACTACAGGACTAAAAGGGGACAAAATGGAGTTTAGCGACACGTCCTACCTCTCAGACTCTGGACTTTTTAGGGGATGTGCTTTTGCGTCCTGTCTTTATAGGCTTTGGGATAACTAACAGACACACACACACACACACACACACACACACACACACACATTAGATATACATGCAGTGAAATCTCTCTTTTATACACACACAGTCTCTGAGTATCTAATAAATTCCTTCACGGTGACCAGCCTCTGTTTTTGTTGTGTGTCGACCTTTAATTTTATGTTATACTCAGTGTATGTGCTGTGTATATTGTGTGTGTGTGTGTGTGTGTGTGTGTGTGTGGTTCTAGTATATTTCCATTTACAGTTACATTCGATGGCTTGCATTGGTGTGTGTGTGTGTGAGGTGCCAGTTTGGCTTTTAGCATGTTCAAAGCCATTTAAATATTTACAAGCATTTATGATTGCTCACACTTAGAAGAAACTAACCAATCAGATTACTGCAATATGACTAATTAGCATATCTATCCAGGAACTAAAAAAAAATCCCATCTTCTTTACAACATTTTTAAGAAGACAGATGAAAAAAAAAACAAAGACAGTTTTCAAGGACCCTCGTCGATTTCCTGTCGTCCTCTTTAAATGAGTCCTCAGAGGCCAGAGGGCTCAAGTCAACACCACTAAGCAAAACTTACCCAGAAGGCATTGCTACCTGATGCAGTTTCTTTTCCAAAATGGTGGATGAACCTATTTGTAGGTAAGTTGATGCAGTAAAATACTGACTGTATCAGTATTTGATTCAAATAAAGCTTTTAGTTAGCTGACTTCACCATCCACATGTGACAGTTCAGGTAAATTCATTATTTTTTTCTTAATAGCATGCTAGCGAGCCAGGTACTTAGCATACTGGTTAGGATACAACGATCTATCAATTGATATAGATCTTCTGACATATTCTGACATAAACGACACAAAGTAACAGGGACCTTCACTTGAGGCTATGTAATCTATGACTTCTACATGAAAAAATTAGCAAGACAGCAAGCTAACAGGCTCTGACAAAAAAAGAGACTTCTGCCAAGTTGCTAATTAGAGAAAATTATTCTCATTATGTTGCAAATAAAAGGGAATATTTTTACATGGTTTTATAAGAAGAAAACAAATGTTTCATTAAATTAAATTGTTTACAAATGGATACACTAATGATTAGCGTATTTGTAGTGCACGCCACCATTTTGACTGTGATGTCAGGTGTTTTCAGTCAGTGATCTCAGGTGAGGTGAATCTTGCTAGCAAGCTAGTTAGAATACCTGCTAGTATGCTAAGCTTTACCTGTATATTTCTCTGTACGGTTGTGTCTAAATATGTTTCTGTTTTTAAAATGCTTTTTTTTAAAGGCTAGCAAGCCAGCTAGAACAAGAACACCAGCTAGTTAGTTTGCCAGTATATCCTCAAAGGATGTAGACTGTACAAATCTTAAAGCAAGATCATGAGGACTATACTGAGTCTGCTGCCAAGGCTAAATGTGTTCCAGCATAAAATTTTGATTCCTTCTACCCACTATACACAAGTATCAGCTCTGTGTGTGTTCTTTTAAATCATGGGAATTTTTTTTTATTGTTTTATTGATTTAGATTGTGACAAGGTTATTAACATAAACAAAACAACCTAGAAAACAGCTCAAGAACAGCTCTCATCAACGCGTGAGTCGATAAGGGAACATTTTGGATCAAAGATAGTGTGTGTGTGTGTGTGTGTGTGTGTGTGTGTGAGAGAGAGAGAGAGATGTTTGAGGAAGATGAGATGGCATTTATGTTTGGAACTAGATGAAGAAGGCAAGAGTTAAAAACATCATGATCTAGAGAGAGAGAGAGAGAGAGAGAGAGAGAGAGAGAGAGAGAGAGAAATAAAAGGCAGAGAGTGCCAAAAAGGCTGTGATCAGGAACATACGGAGAGACGAGAGAGAGAGAGAGAGAGAGAGAGAGAGAAGGATATTCTCCGCAACACTCCTTTCTGTGTCTCACCAAATAAGGGCAGATCACCATCCTCAAGGCTCACACACACACACACACACACACACACACACACACACACACACAGCCACACATACAGGGTGTTAGTTAACCTTCTGTACTGATCCCTGTAATCCTGGTGTCTTGCGTGTTCGTAGTAAAGCACAGGGTCCAAACCCACCTGATTTAGCTCGTCAGCTTTATTCGGTGTTAGCACAATGAGATTGCCAAGACAGCTGGACTCTAGACATGTATCCTAGTGTTTCAGTCATGTAATGTTTATGTTGTGCTCTGGACTGCATTTCTGGCTTCTCTGGACAACGCAAACATAACCAGAGTTATCTTAAAGATGGCTAAAATTTCATACACAACCCTTCCCCGTTATTTTGGAGAGAGCTCCTAGCTGTACTACAACATAGCTAGCTAGCTAACATAGCTACAAGGCAGCATGACAAGGACAATCTGCTGCACAGCTGCTTGTTTAGATGTATGTAGTGAAGTGTATTAGTAGTCGATTACCAGTATGAATGAAAATGAATCTTAATCAAGCACAGACACAATAACATCGATGCAGTCAGTCACGTATTCGGGCCTCAAAATGGCAGCGATTATATGGTGTAACATGTGACATGAAATGGACATACATATATCACCACCCCGTGAACTTTCTGTAATTTGTTTTGTTGCAAGTTGTAACTGAAATGAATTGGGCTTGTGTCATGATTTTGTGCGAAGAAAAGGTTTAGAACTTTGCAAAAAGCCCTGCATTTGGTGGAATGTGGAGAACTTCGTGTCCAAGGTGAAGCATGGGGGTGGTAGCATCATGTGGCATATAGAAGAAGACCTGTCCTGGTTTTAGGACAGTGTGCTGCCAAAAATAGACTGGAGTGGTTCAAAATCAAGAAATGTGTATGAAGTGTAATGAAAGCAGTATTATAAAATGTAAAACCACAAAAATGTAGTTTGTTATTTATCAGCACTGGAAAAAAACTGGTGCATTTTTTTTCCCCGTGCATGAGAATGAACCGCTGTTCATTCCCAGTGGCTACAAGTGGCTGGACGGCAACGGACACCGTTAATGTTGATCATCGTTGCCATGGCAGCAATGACATCAGTTTCCTGATGGACAAAGGACAAGGAGCTCATCTGCATATGCTGAACTTTCAACTCTGTACGCAGTTCTCCAGATGGTTGAAACTTTAAATTTCCTCCAAAAGTTCAGAGTATGTGCAGTAGCCTAGAGGTCCTTCCCCTCAAATGTCCTCACTTTCTTTTATACTTATGTACAAAAAAAAAAACAAAAAAACACTCGTCTTTTCTCAAGACTAATAACTAACTGTACAGCATAAGAAGAAAAAAACATTCAAACTCTACATGTATTATTCAACTTTGTACTTCATCACTGTAAATGCTAACATGTCTGACATTGTATATAATCAAGGTGATCATACAAATAATTTATTTTCTCTCAACTAAAAAAAAAAAAAAATGAATGCACCATTTTGTTTTTAAGTCTTTATAAGAGGAACTAAAACAATCCCAGATCAGCACTATTAACTTTAATGTCATGTACAGGAGCTTTAAGCAAAAACAGATCTTAGATCAGTAACATGAACTGTTCATTCTAATGTGAAAGACTTTGAGCACTACTGATCTCAGGTCAGTGAAACTTTCTGTTTACTGTCATGTATACAAATTTTAAGCATAATGAAACTGAAAAACCGAAGATGAGTATAATTAATTATGAAAAACAAAAACCTAATCTCAGCACAGTGGCATCAATTGTTTCTCACATTCATCCGACCTTTAAACATTATACAACTTCCAGAACTGGTCTCAGGTCAGTAATGTAACCTGTATTTACATGCATGTGAGCCTAATGAAAGCTGAATAACTGACCTCAGATCAGTAACATTACAAATGTTTGTACATATTAGAGTTTTAAGCTTTCTGAGAATTACTGAACCGATCTCAGGTCAGTACAACAGGACTACAATGTCTAAAGGATGAGTGGGAGTAAGGAATAAGGGATGATAAGAATGAAGAGGAGGAATGAGAGAGACAGAGCGAGAGAGAGAGAGAGAGAGAGAGAGAGAGAGAGAGTTTTAGATGTATGATTTATCCAAATAGCTCGTCCTCGGAGGTGGGGTCTTTTCCTGTTTTAATAGAGCCTAAACACGGGACAGTGCTCCATTCTGCTGGAGGATATATACACACACACACACACACACACACACACACACACACACACACACACTGCAAAGGACATGGCACACTGTGTCATACTGGATGGACCGGCACCGTGGGGCTTCCGGCTGGTTGGAGGAAAGGATTTCAACCAACCACTCACTGTTGCCAAGGTGAGCATGTGTGTGTGCATGTGTTTTATCTCAATTAAGTATGTAATAGCCAATTTAAGCTGTAATAACCTAATTGGAAACATTTGCGCCTTTGTATATATAATTAAGTGCATGTGTATGACACACACAAACAACTGACAGCTGCAGTAAAGATTTGGTTTAGGAGCTGGAAGTGCACCCTGTCCCTGCAGCAAGTCCAACACCAAGTGTTAGTGTACGAGTGAGTGTGCACTTCAGGAATGCTCACTTCGAACACGCACAAATGCTTGGTTATGAACATGACCCAGCCTCTGGGATAGATTTCTTGTAAATGTAAAAGCCAAACTAAATTTAGAGAGTGTGTGTGATGCTAAAAGTTCAGCAGTGAATCATTCATGAGGAAGGCTGTGTTAGGAACACTCACACCTGTTGCTGGAGTGGATTATTGTGGCTCACTTTGACTAAACAGCGCTGATCCATGGGCATTTTAATGGACCTGATGGATTCGTTCAACAAAACCTTCCTGAACAAAGATGTCAAAGACGACATTCTGTTTAAAATCTATTCAAAGATAACTGTAAAGCTATACATATTTCAGATTTCATGACTAGCACAGTATCCCAAACATCAAGAAAACTTAAAGCTCACCTGAACACATCGATTTTAACGATTTTAATACGTTCTTATTA
This sequence comes from Pangasius macronema, assembly GCA_037577455.1. NCBI lineage: Eukaryota > Metazoa > Chordata > Actinopteri > Siluriformes > Pangasiidae > Pangasius > Pangasius macronema. The sequence goes on from CM074972.1 coordinate 11,820,530, forward strand.
TTTAAAAAAAAATCCAGGCATGTCTGAATACACAATTTGGAAACACTCCTATGTTCTCCTGCCATATGAGAACTAGCTTACTTCCTAGCTAGCTTACTAGCTAGCTATCCGGCTAGTAAACTAGCTAGCGTTTGGCCACAGGATTGACAAGAATGAGATTTCAGTATCTGAGCCACAGCGTTTTATTTAACACGAGCCAAATTTTAAAAATATACCACGATAAAAATTATTCAGGAATTCATTAGTCAAGTTAGCTAGTTAGCTAGTTTAACATGGATCTAATCTCCATATATTTATTAAATACACGTGAGTATACACAATTTGGAAACACCCTCGTCAGTAGGACCGTAGGACTTTGTAGAATCGATCGCTTTTATATGGTGTCGTTCCACTCCAAAAATTTTAAGGTTGCGAGGAATAGGAAACCCAGACAGTGTTATGTACTATGCTGTTTATTGAGTACTAAGTATGTGATTTCAGACACAATGCTATTTTGTTTAGTGGAGGAAGATGGACGTGGAAATTTTATTTATTTATTTATTGCTGAACTACGCTAGTGCAGCATTTCAGGATAGTGAAAAAAGACTAAAATAGTGAATATTATTTTAAAGATGGTTTGTATGAATGTGACTCGCAGTAATCAACTGTAAAATATTAAGGTAATGGAATAGTGGGTTATTTGGTGTTGAGGCCAAACAGCTTTTTTGCTCAAAAAAGACACCAAGAAGTCAAGAAACGCCATTGGATGTCACTTGGCATAAATGGAACTTGCAGTGCATGATGGGAATCCAGGCAGGCCCTTGGCGAGCGAGACCACACTGGATTGGAAACCAATGATTATTAAACAAAAAACATTGTCAGAAAAAAGATTCAGTGCCTCCTAGAGTTTCAAGAAATGACCTTCTTGTAAGCTAGACATGAATTCTTGTGTTCAGAATTGATGTGCGTACGAATTAGCTAGGTAGGGCCGAAAGTCCCAAATACACTCACTGTCCACTTTAATAGGAACACCTGTACATCTGCTCATTTGTGCAGATATCTGTATTTTCAAAGTGTAATACAAGTATAGATTTTCATACAGTAATAAGAAGGTCTAGGAAAATGTCAATCAAAGCAATATTTAAAAAATAAACAGACTAGCACACAATCTAAAAATGCAAAAAATGATCTATTAATAAACTAGAAAAAGAAACTTGTTCTTTAAACATGTTTATACTAGGATATTTGATACCATTGATGGTATTCTTGATACCATTCTTCCATACTTGCTATAAAAGTCTCCAAGAATTCAGACTGTTTTCATGTTTTCCATCTTTCCATGACTAGACCAGAATGGTGTGTGTGTGTGTATGTGTGTGTGTGTGTGTGTGTGTGTGAGTGTGTGTAAGCATCTGCTGAAGTGGTTCCTCCACAGATGGACAGTTGGACATCGCAGTGTTTTCATGTGAAGTTTCCCAGCTGTAGTTCTGCTCTAATGAGGTTTGGCTCTCGGTGCGATCGCTCCACTCGTCCTGCGTTTCAGCTCAGAGACAGACGGCCATGTTTGGTCAAAAAGTCCTCCGTCTCGCTCTCTCTCTCTCTCTCTCTCTCTCACTCTCTCTGTCTTTCTCTGTCTCTTTCTCTCTCTGTTTTTCTCTCTCTCACTGTGTTTCTCTCTCACACACAGTACAGTTGTTCTATAGTTTCATTAAACTCTGATAGACAGCATGACGAGAGTATTTTCCAAACCGATGCTCTCTATGTGGCCTATTTACAGAACAAGGTGTGATTTGGGACACGTCCTCATCATGATGGTGTTTGTAAGACCTATATAGTGCTGAATAGGTTGTGGTTTGGGACACAGTGCCCTGATGATAAAGACTTTCACGATGGCCTACATGTGGCCTATTTAGGGGATAAAGTGTGATTTGGGACACGTCTACATATTTGATCTTGTGCAAATGCTAATTAGATCAAGAGGCATAACTAAATGAGGTGCAGGTCTAACTGGTCAGATGTTTCTAGAGTGTGTGGTTTGGGACAAGCCCCTAGTGGGTTGATGATTTTGAGACTGTATTGTTACTGAATAATCAGAAAATTCTGTCTCCAAAGCTAACTAATTAATTTGTTTCCTTATATTATTGTGCTAGGTGGTGATCCTGATTTTTTTAACTCTAGGGAATAAGTAGTTCCCTTGGAATAGGGTGCCATTTCAAACATTTCCAGAGCCTGAGGTATCGCTAAAGATTCTGCTAAGTCTAAAGCTACATTGTTTTGTAAATTCTCCCTGATTAAAGGGGAAAAAAACAACAGTATACATATTTCTTTTTTAGGATCACACTATAGTACCAGGCATTTAAAATTTCTATACAAAAATGACGGAGATTTTATAAAAATTACAACAATCGTAAGGTCTTGATCAAAATCGAATCGTGATTACGAAGTCTACGTTTCAGCAACTGACTAGTTTAAGAGTTTAATTAAGAGTCAGTTACTGACTATTATTAATTAATGTGTAAGTTAAAGATTTAGTTTAAATTTTAGTAAAGATTTCTAAAGAAATCTTTACTAAAATATTAACTGAATTGCTCAGCTCACACAGTTAGCTAGCATACTGTACTATTAGCATCTGTCAGCTGTGCTAATGAGCAGTGATTCTGGACATTTGTGTCAGCCAAACAACTGTTTTGTTTTTTTTCACAAGTGCTGCGTGATTTCTCTTTTTGTTAAACTGTATTGTTAAAATAATAACATAAATGTCACTTTCTCATCAACTCCTCATGTCAAATTCCTCATTTCCTTTGGTGATATCAGCTTGCTAACTATCTCTGGTGCTGTAAATCTTGTTATATCTGAATCTAAAGGGTTAAAGTGTCTCCTTTTCACGCATGTACTGCAGTCTCTCTGTCTTACAGTCTTATTAAAGTCTGTTTTATTTGTGACATTTTATACAGTATATCAGTCCCTTGAGTTTTGGCTACATTTGCTATTCATAGCAGTCAGTAAACGCCCCCTGTGAGAACCTCCATGTGTTTCCTCGAGTTCACACAAGATCTCAGAGGACGATGGAGAGATTCCCCTTTTTACTGCAGACATTACTTCACATGCTCAGTGCCTTTCGATAAATATTTAGTTATTCATCCTTGCTTAATTCCTCAGAACTATTTGTAGGCATGCTGCCTTCACATGTTTGTCAGTTGGTCAGATTTATAGCCGTATTTATGCATTGAATCTATATTGGTATCTTCCTAAAATTTCCCTTTCTCAACAATATAACCATCAGGACTTGTATGTCGGATGCTTCACATAAACAAATTTAAAACGTGTGTAATCGTTGATGTGGTGATGTTTTCTGTAAGGAGTCTCCAGTGTCCGCACTGAAAAAGCTCTAACTTTAAGTACAGAGGAATTTACGCTTTGTCAGTAACGTTACAAAGGTAACAAAGAGTTTATAGCTGCTAGGACGTTCCACAACATTAAATGTAACTATGGATAAAAAGTATGATGTGTTGTCCTTTAATAAGCAATAAATTGTAGACACTGTGGTATAAGTGGAATAAAGCACTGCATGATGTGCTGTTATGGGAAAACAATCAACTTCAAGGTTAATTAACAGTAACTCCACTTCATCGCACCACCGTGTCATTGATTATTTTACTATTACAGCACAACACAGTGTTCCTCTGTGGAGGAAAAACAAATGATCTCCGATCAGATTTACTTTGATCAACTTGTGTGTGAATCTGACTTTTAAAGATCAAGCTGTCGTGAGAGCTGTATATCAGCGCATGATGTGATGAGATCGTGATCCAGCCCAGCGATATTAATAAACCAGAGCAGAGGAAGCCCCAATCTGCAGGAGTAGTAGTGAATAATGGGCTCTAAAGCAAAATCGCATGTGCCTTTTAACAGGTTAATGCTATACGTGCCTGTGTGCTGAAGTCACATAATGCAGTGCACATGCATGTGAGGCGAGAGCAGATATCAGCTCGCTCGCAGGGTTCGTCTGGAGATTGTTATCCTGTTTACTGTGGAAAAAACAGTTTACACAAGTGCACATACCAGCAACGACAAGAATACACACACACACACACACACACACACACACACTGCTTGTCCCATACACACATACTCTGGCTCAGTTTGAGCTCTAAGACTCATAATGTCAGGTATCAAGCGACAGCAAGTCTTTGGTTAACATTTCAGCTATGATCTTCTTGGTTTTTCTTTTTTGGCTTGATGATTTTAAACATGAGGTGACTGAACTGTGTTAAATTTTGATTTGTTCTTTGTTTGCTTCCACATCCTTGCCTGGATCTAATTCAGAAAAAAAAATCATTTAGGATATGTGCAAGCTCATTAACATGTCTAATAAACACGAGAGAAAGTTCATATCCTTGCTTTATGTGTGTACTTGAGAAGGCAGCGGGATTAGGGAAGGAGTATCCCATGCTAATGATGGGAATTCCGGCAATTTCCAGTGAGTCAGATCATTTGGCTCAGCTCACCGATAACAGCTGACTCATTCATCTCCCAAGCTTCTCCTTAACATTTTTTTTCTAAACTAGATAAAGTTTGCAATATTTTAAACCGTGCTATTGTTCTTCTTTGCATAACTATGTCATCTCTCAATGTTCACCTCAAAGAATCAACTCATTTCCGAGCAACACATCACTGTTTCAAGCAAAATGTTATCCAAACTGTGAAGTTAATATGTTATAGTGAGTATTAATACTTAAAAATGCTTATTATCTCTGCGCAGATATCTCCAGGCAGCAAGGCCTCCACTGTAGACCTCTCCCCTGGTGACATTATCCTGGCTATAGATGGCATTTCCACCAGCGACATGATGCACTGTGAAGCTCAGAGTCGCATAAAGCAGGCCACACGACAGCTCAGCTTAACCATCCAGAGGTTAGAAGTCATGATAAAAACGACCACTTTGTGTCATGGAAAGAAAAAATCTGTTGACCAACTATCTCTTTTTGTTACAGGCCAGAAACCAAACTGTGGTCACCTCGAATAAGAGAAGATGGCAGAGCCCATCCTTTTAAAATGAACCTGGAGGCAGAGAGACAAGTCAGTGCAACGCTAATTACCACACATACTGTGTATGTATTAGCATTACTCTCTATATTCTATGCAACAATGATGAGGGTCTTTAATTTTCTATGGTAGGAGTACAAGCCAATAGGCACGGGCCATAACCGGCGGGCCACGCCCTTTGTGGCAGCGGCCAACATTGACGACAAGCGACAGGTGGTCAGTGCTGCATACAACTCTCCCATTGGTCTTTATTCTTCAGGCAATATCCAGGACGCCTTACATGGTCAGCTCAGGGGCCTATTACAGAGCAAGCCGGAGAGGTGAGTGCAGAAGGAGG
>CM074972.1:11840094-11865414 GCA_037577455.1 Pangasius macronema
TTTGTAGGGGAACTGCACCAGTTCTGATTCCAGATTAGGCAACATCACCAGAAACAGTACTGATACCTTGAACTTGTTGTTGATAAAGCAGTCTATGCCAATAAGAGTTTCAGACCTGTGTATGTGGTTCCATAGATAAAAATAAGAAATAACTTCTTGCAAAAAGCAGAACATCCTGCAACCCCTTTGCTGTAGAACCCCTTCTTCCCAGGCAGAGTCAAACCAAAAGTCCAGGGGGTGAAGCAAACTCAGTGTGTGTTGGACAGCATCTTATGGGTTAAGGTTAGGGCTTTTGGTTATAGGAGGAGTTGGATCAGGTCCATTAATTAACCCCTCCTCTAAATGAGTAACTAAATGAGTAGGTTATAGGTTGTATTAGCATGGTCCCTTCCTATCGGTGAAAGGACCATGCTAATACAACCTATAACCTACTCATTAGAGTGGAGAAGTTGCTAGCTAGCTAAATCCAATAAATGCTAAGGAGGTGTGTTGGCTAACTGTGGTAATGCTCAAGAGGATGTTGTGAAATTAAACCTTTAACAGATAGATGTTGTACGTGTAGGCAGGTCGATTAATAAGTGTTTTGTCATTGGTTCCATTTATGCGAATGATTAAAATTTTAAAATGGCAACAGCAGAAAAAACGAGTAAAAATGTAAGTCTAATTTCCAATAGACCGGTGTTTCTTCAATCAGCAGGATGAGGAAAACTACATTGTTGTGGGTGAGACATCAGATATACAAGTGGTGCAGTTGTAGTGTGACTCCTGGACGTGGACAGGACACCCGCACCGGTGTCCGTCGACACTTGTGGACTTACGCGTACGAACGCAACGTCTTCAGGAGGTGTTTTACGAAATTAGTAACAGTGAGTCCTTTTCTTTATGCTGTATAGCAACTGTGTGTGAACATGATTTCTTCAAGTGGAGCATGTTTTTGTATTAACCTCAGCCAATCACTGCCATGTGATGTCATCAGTGCGCACTTCCTACTCCTATTTATGAGGTGTTTGAAAAATTCACTCCAGACAAACAAGCCAGCTTGTGGGCAGGAAGTAAATAGCTCATGTGAGCTAGCTAGCTAAAACAAAGACAAAGATCGTTGCTTAGGGAAAAGCCAATTTCAATAGCTGGCTAACTTACACTAGCTAACTAGCTAAAAGGTAGCGTGAGGAACAAAATCCATATTTCTGGTCGCTCCCAGTGTGTGTATTTTTATTAAATAAGTAATGTTTACTTGTGTATTCTGTTATCTGATCTGAATTCTGTTATCTGACCATTGTCTCTGCCACCATCTACAAAGTTGTGGTCTGGTCTTTCAGCCAACTAGCTAACCTTAGCTGGCTAGCTCCCTGCCATCGTCTCGGCCATCATCTTGGGGGAGGATCCAGAAGATTTGTTGAAAAACCTCCCTTAAATTCAGCTAAAGACAGTCGATGTTACTGGGAGGCACTTATGATATCACGATCCTGAAACGTAACCTAGTTAAAGAAAAGTTGGCTCATTGTAGTCGTGTGTTTATATGATAGAATGTGTTTTAGGGAACACGTCGTGCTGAGGCTTGTGTCCTATCTGGGTTTTTTTTTTTCCCGGGCTTCTTTAGTAATATTGTGTGTATGTTTTTCTCTACAGACACTGACGGTATGATCAAGCAGGAACTTAAAAAGCCTGACATCAGTAACGCAGGTATACAGTAATGTATACAAAGATTGATGAATGAATGAACTAAAACAGCCAAGACTGTGAAGTGTGACTGTATCACTGTGATGTGTAAACAGATGTGGGCGGAGACGCCGCCGTAGTGATTGATACGGAGCAAGCGCAGGCTTCCCAAACCCCTGCTGGCACAGGTAAACCCTACACTCTGGGCTTTTATTCTCATATAATCATTGAAAGACATTAAAGTGATTAGAAGACAAGAGATGATTTACTCAAGATATATATATAATTTTTAAAACAATCTTGACTAAAAACATCCTACATGATTGCTGTCTGAAATTTGCTTTCTTAGTTTTGTACTGGAGATATATTTTTTAAAAAAAGAAAAGAAAAAAATTAGTCCTGGTCCTGTATATTCGTAAATCTCATTACCCATTTATTAGATGTTTATTGTGACATTTTATTAGAGAATAATGAGATAATTAATGGCAAATAGACAGAACAAGTATGCAAAAGTAGGTGTTATTTGTAAATTGTGTGTAAAGTTGTGTGTAAATGTTGTGTGTAAATGCCAGACTAAGCTAAAAATTCAACCAAATTTACAAACGTTTAACTGATTTCCTTTCTACTTGTGTGCGTATGTTGAAAAGTCGTAAATTACCCAGCGTTTTTTACAGCATAGCTGATTTACATTTAGCCACGCCCACTAAAATCCATAAGAGGCAAAGCTCACAGCGAGCAGAAAGTGACAAAATGGCGACTATTATATAAATTTACATCAATTCATGAGAGAAACGTGTGGTACGAACGTTTTTCCAAACAAGTATGTTTACAAATAAATTTATCCAGCGTGATACACGAGGCAGTCGTAGTCGAGTTTTGACTGGATGAAAAGCAATATTTTTAGTTATGTAGTGTAGAGAGTCACATGACCCTAAAAAAGGCATCTGAAGAAGTGCTAATGTTAAAAGAAAAGTTCATACACCTGACTACTTTTTAGTAAAAAGCTTACAATGCTGGTTTTCTCAATTTTTTTTTCCTTAACGCAGCCAGCCGCCTAGTGGAGGAGCTGATGCAGGTGTTCGATTCGATCCGAGACAAAGTCCTGAACGATCCACACACCTTCACCATCCCAGTGCAGAGGTTCGTTTCTCACTATAAAAACATTAAATCAGAAGCTGATCTCGCCTCAGCGCTGTCCGTCTTCGGCACAAGAAACTCAAGACGGACGTCTTTTCGAAAAGCAGCCGCTGGGGAACACGGGACACTGAATTCAGGATGTCTTCTGAAAAGGATTAAAAGAGAGCATAACTACCCAAGCTGGACAAGGAAGAGAGCCATGTCACAGAGTTTAGAGTTCTGTATGGATCACAACACGTCAGATGAAAATAAACCTTAAAATCCTACCACATCGTTTTTTTCTTCTTCTCTCTGCGTTACAGATTACAAGAGAACAGATCTAGTGCTTGTTCTGATTGTAATCAGATCACAGATATCAAAAGGTGCCATACACCAAATGCCAAATCAAACTACCAAACACACACATAATATAGACCCTATAAGATTTCCCTTTTATATTGTTTTATACCACAGTGCTGTTGAAGTCTCGATTCTGATTGTTGATTTATTTTCTAGAACAGCAGCTCTGACAGTAGTGGTCGATGTCTAGTGTCCAAATATAATTATTCGAACAAGACTATGCAATAGCCAAGACATCATTGTCGAAAATGCCGCAATTCTCCACATAAATGGATTAAAAATCGTGTAACCATCGATACGATGAAGTTTTCTGTTAGGACGTGTTTATTTCACATTTATGGAAGGAGTCTCCAGTGTCAGTGCTTGTAACATTCAGATGTAAAGCTGTAATTTGACGTTTTTCGACATTTTCAGGACACAAGAGTTTACACTTCGTGGTTTCTTGGTAACATGACAACTTCAAGAGAGAAGAAAAAGAGGCTGGTGAGAATTTTTTGTTGATAGCTGCTGTAACATAAGTGAGAACAGGAACTAACTTGTTTTATAGACTTTCCACAACAGTAAACAAAACTATAAGTGGACAAAGTGTATATCATGTTCTTTAATTAAACAAACAAAAAAACCAACAATGCAAATTAGTGTGGTATAAGAGGAATACATTATTCAGAACATGCTGCCATAGGAAAATAATCAACTTCACATCGGGCTGCATCACACCTCCTCGTCATTGAATTATTTTCCTATAACAGCACATCCTGTGGACTTTTATTCCTTATATTATATATCTATTAAAATAATTATGTAACCTCCCTATATTCATTTATACACATCTGAACTATAGGAATGTTGTAAATTTGTAGTCTTGCTCTATTATTATTGAAAACTAAGCTGTAAATTTCGTTTGTAGTTCTTTAAAATTCATACAAACCCTCGAAAAACATTAAAGAAACATGTAACACGACATTAAATTGATATATTTCATGGTTTTACACATTAGACAGTCATGTCGTCTTTTCACCTGTTGCCTCAGCAACGCGGCCCCCTCTCAGCCAATCACATGTCCGTGCTGCGCTCTGTATAATGAATATTCATGAGTGTTTCTCTAACCCGGAAGAAGCTGTCCCTCTCGCTTCTGTTGTTCTACGTCATCCGTAATGGCCGCTTCCTGATGACGCTTGCTGTGCCAGTATTGGACATTTTAGCCCCCTAAAATGGTATGTAGTATGTTTTTGACGGAAATTCGTCACTGTTTATAAAAGATTAGTGCGCATATTTGAGTAGAAGAACGTGTTCCGCTGACTAAGGTCTGTTATTAACGCTATTACATAGGCTGAATTACAAATGGCTCGCTGCTTCCTATATAAGTGCACTACACAGGGTGTAAACTTACCCGCGTTTGCACACTATGTAGGGAAGGTTATGTTCACTATGGAGCCGTTTGAGAGCCTCCATCTTTGCTACGGTAAATGCTTTCTTTTAACCAGCTGTCCCAGTAACTCTAGTTGTATTTGTGTCTCTTTTTGTGTATTCTCAGGTGCTGACAGAAAATAACAGCTTTATTTTTCGACTAAAGGGTGTTTTGGAGTTTTCCTGCCAGCTTGACAGCTCCAATGGTAAAGTTGGCTTGGCTAAACTATAGAGGCTTGACGATATAACGGTACCACGGTATACCGGGATAAGTGAATCTACTCTCAACTAGTCATACTGTTAAAGACAATCCCTGTTTGGTTTGGTAATATTATAAATGATTCATCTGTATCAATCACTTGAAACATAAAATTATTGGTTTTACTATAATTTTTACTTATTTGAAATGCACAAGCCTCTAAACATAAATATATTATTATCTAAATTAATCAGTGATCCTGTCACATTGAATTATAAAGCTGTTTCACGCAATACATCGTGTTATGGGAGATAAATTCATTATCATTCCTGTTTCATATCATAAAAAAATTCATGAGTCAATCAATCAATCAATAAAGACTTAAATCAGAATTATGACTAGGATTTTTTTGTTGCTTTATCCAGTGATATACGGAAAAAATCATAATATCAACAGTTATCAATCTGTGATTTTTAAAAAAATATATATGTTTATGATATTTAAAATAGTTCACTTTTACCCATAAAAAACCCCAAATGGACAGAAGTGTGTTTTTGAAGCCTGTTTCAGCTCAACATTCGCTTTTGACCTCAGGCTTGAAAATCTTGCTGCCATTTCAATCCATAAAAGTTGCCAACTAAGGAATAAAACACTCTTTGTGTGGCGGTGTGCTGAAGTGGAGTCACTTCAACCCTGAAGTTGATTATTTTCCAATGACAGCATGTCCCGAAGTGTTTTATTCCTTAATAAATTTTAGCTTCATATTTCCAACCAGGGCTTCATACAAGTGACTTCATACACCATCACTTGCATCTCAGTGAAAGCATAATTGTTATTTACAGTACTGTTGTAGTATGGTGGTGTGTTTCCATGGATTACGTCATACTGGTTATTACCATTGACTTGACGTACATGCATAAGAGACAAAGTAAAGAAATCTTCGGGTGCCTGTGAGCTCCATCTCTAAAGCCTTCCAGGTTCTCCGCTCCAGAATATCATCGGAGAGTCTGGTGTTTATGGTGTGTAACAGCCCTATCCTGCTGTGGCCTAACAAGGCTTTCCACTCCACATTGGACAGTGTGAGTGAGGAAACGCCGTGCAGAGACGTCCAGCAGCACATCGAGTGAGTCCACAGTGTCGCCTCTGATGTATTTACACGTAGTCCTGCTTGGCGGGAAAATCAGCTGATGATTTTGTTACAGCGTCTAAGGTCAGAGCTGTTGTGTTAACCGTTGTTGCGTTTGGTTTGACAGGCTGGAAGATGGGCCGAACAGGAAGGCCTCAAAAAGACGGGATAAAAAAGATGCCAGTCCTGTGAGTACACATCTCAATCACATGCTGTGTAGCAAGCTCCGCCCCTATATCTCCTGATTCACAGAACGCTACCTTCTCTAGCAGAGGAACTACAAAAAAAAGTTCTTGGCGCCTCCTGTGGAGCCTAAAGTTCACACATTTCCACCACAGGAACCTTTTCAGGAACTTTGTAGACATGCTTATTTTATCCCAGATTCTCTCACATGCCAAAATCAGGGAAATGTTTCTACATGTTGGTCTCTGTGTGTTTTAGATCGTGGTGAACCTGAAGCTGTTGATGGAGGTCACCGAGTCCGGAAACGCTGGTGCTCTGAGTCTGTGTAGAGTAACGAAGAAGCAGCGGTGTGTGATGTACGGAGAGACGTACCTGACACACTAGTCACGTCCGCCGGTACTGTGAGAGCCGAGCACTCACCTTCCCTAAAAAAAGGTATTAATATCAATACTGGTCTCTCCAACGATCCAATACAGAAGGTATAAATGTGAAAGGTGGGATAGTGTGCATTTGTTCTGGTCCTGATGTTTCTGTCGGTCCTGCAGTGTGTGTTCAGGCCTGGTGGAGGCGCTGCACGCTCAGCTCTCAGACATGGAGCAAACGGTGCTCAAACACAGGAAGGACAAAACTCTGCCTGTACCTCAGCCTTTTCACTTTCAGCTGCCTGCGTCTGACCGCCTGCTCACTGTTATTTATCCTGCTGGAGTAACAGACGATCAGCTGCTGACTGTCAGAGAGGCAAGACACACACACACACACACACACACACACACACACACACACACACACTGGTATATATCCCCATGTATAATATAAGATTATATAATATGTCCTCAGTCTATTTCTTTGTTGTTTTTTGTTAAGAGTACTTCATTTTTCTTATTTTTGCCTGTTTTTTGTTTAGAGTAGGTAATTTTTGTTATTTCCATCTTGTTTTTGTTTTTTATTGTCATTATTTGTGTAACTTTCTCCTTGCTATTTGTTCAGAGTAGGTCATTTGTTTTATTTTCGCCTTGCTTTTTTGTTTAGAGTAGGTCATTTATGCTATTTTTGCGTTGTTTTCTGTTTAAAGTAGGTCATTGTTGTTACTTTTGCCTATATAATATGATGAAATATAATATGATATAACACAGGAGCTGCACAGGAAGCACGACTTGCTCAGCGACCGGCCGTATTTCCGGCGTGCCAACACCTTCCACTTCCCCGGCGAGCTGTATAAAGATGGCTACCTGCGCAATCCACACACCCACCTCACCACTCCCAGTATGGAGGATGCCAAGGTGCCGTCTCTCCGTAAAGTTAAATATTAGTGCGCTGACTATCGACAGATCTACACAAAAGTAAACGCCCCCTTTCCAAACAAGTTCTCTCTGTTTCTGCCCTCCAGCTGTACGTGGTGCGCGGCGTGTACAGTTACCATCACTACATGCAGGACCGGGTGGATGATAACGGGTGGGGCTGCGCGTACCGCTCACTGCAGACCATCTGCTCCTGGTTCCAGCAGCAGGGCTACACCGAGAGAACTGTCCCCACACACAAGCAGATACAACAGGTACACACACACACACACACACACACACACACACACACACACATTATAACTATGGTTTTTGGTTTTCTCAATGAATTAAACATTATCATTGACAGTCTGTATTTGGTTTTTATTAATTTGCAGTGTGTGTGTGTGTGTGTGTGTGTGTGTGTGTGTGTGTGTGTGTGTGTTCAGGCTCTGGTGGACGTGGGCGATAAAGAACCTTCCTTTGTGGGTTCTCGTCAGTGGATTGGCTCAATCGAGGTGCAGGCTGTGCTCAACCAGCTGCTGGGAGTCAACTCGAAGATTCTGTTCGTCAGGTACGTCACCTGTGTGTGTGTGTGTGTGTGTGTGTGTGTGTGTGTGTGTGTTTTTTTTAGTTACACCTCTTTTATCGCTCCCGTATGGGTCAATTTACAGCCGTACATTTACAGACTGTTTACCGACAGTGAAGGACGTCCCTGTTAAATCTCCCGCCTCGGTTTCAAATTAAACTAGTTGGTTAGTGTTTGTACTAGTCCACTGTAGTGATGTCATCAAATATACGAATATAATAGTTCTTCTAGATTAACTAGACTCCTGACTTTAATATGAGTATTGTTTATATTTTGGAGCTGTTATAGTTAATAAAGCGGCTAACTATAACATGCTTTTGGTTAATAATAAAAAAAAAAAACATGCTAGAAACTTTACATTTCTCCTCATAATGATTTTACTGATTGTAAAGCACACAACCAGACACGTATGTTTAGAAGGAACTCCTGATTTTCAGTTTAAATGTGGTTAACACTGTTGCTAGGCAACCAAGAAACATGGACGCTGAGCATAAGCTAGCTAGTTTGTAACTATCAAACGTAATATTATATACAGACAGTATGAAGGAACGGTTATGATGTGAATGAGACTAAACAGACAGGACGTACAATAACAACTCCATCCACGAAGACAAACCAATAACCACACATCGATCACAGTATGGATTCAAAAACTGGTTTGTATCCATGAACGATTGTTTTGATCTTTATTGTTGTGAATTTCTCCTCTTGACGTAGTCGTGGGTCTGAGCTGGCTTCCAAAGGCCGAGAGCTGGCCAATCACTTCCAGACTGAGGGCACACCCATCATGATCGGTGAGTCAAGTGTCTCTTCATTCTAATTCTTAATGCTAGTGCTAATTATTAAAGATGAACCCAAGGATCGCACTAGCAAGAGACCAATGTCCACTGGGTTCGCTTATTAGCGAAGTGAGCTAACTATACTAGCTTTGGACACTCATCAGAAGCACCAGTGATCTCTGCTGCTTCCTTCCAAGCTTTATTTTTCTTCATAACGTCTCTTCAGACATTTACTGAGAGCTTGTATATGAGAGGGTAGGACATGTGATAAACAGTACATGGGAACTAACTGAAGGTAGGAACTAAAGTTGTGAGTGGGGGAACTGAAGAAACGTCGGACCACATGCATCATATCTTTTTTTTTTTTTTTTTGTCCGTACCAGGAGGGGGCGTCTTGGCGCACACCATCCTTGGCGTGGCTTGGAGCGAAACCACGCCCGTCTAGGCGAAGGAGTAGGACCTGGGTGTGATGTGTCCTCCCCTCCTGGATGTCTGGTAGTGACTATTCCATCGACTGACCACATGAGCAGCCAATCAGCACGCTGAGTCTGTTTATTTTGAATAATATTGTTGCTTTGGGTGATTATTATTATTATTATTTTTTATTAGCGCTCGTGGACTGTTTTGCTGTTAGTTATGTCATGTTACTTCGTCCGTACTTCAGCTTACTCAGTTTTAATCAAACCAAAACTTTTTTTTATCAAATCAAATAACAACTTTTAAAATTTACTTACATTTTAATCAGCTACATTTTTACTCGGTTTGCATGGACACCAAAAGATGAGCAGAAAGGGCAAATTTAATCTGACATGATCTTCCACCACATAAAAGTCATAAAAAAACACACGCTCTGTACACACATCCTGTGATCACACTTCCTTTTCAAAAATTAACCCCTTCGATCCCATGAGAAATCAGCTGCCTCTGGGGTTTTCTGCAAAGGAAACATCACCTGTTATTAACAGGTTTGTAAAATTGGACAGTAAGTTTTTTTGAGCCGAGCGATCCCTCACCCATGACCTCATTTAAGGCTCTCAGTTCAGCTAGGGTTCGGACTGTGTGTTAGCAAGTTAGCTGCTCGCTTCCTGATAGTGTTCTCTCAAAGTGAGTGTGTGGAAAATAAAAAAAAAACGTTCACAGCGTGTCATTCTGCTCGAGCTGTGTGTGATCGTGAGAAAGATAACAGACGAAACCATGCGCTTGTACCAGCAGGCCGGAAGAAGCAGCATCACCTCTGCTGACAGTTTCACTGTAACTCTCAATTTATCTTTAAAATACTCGATAACTTTAAATAATGCAACTAACACACACACACACAGATGCACACACAGTTTTAAATAGCAAATTCAGATGCACTTTGCTAGTTTTTTAAGTAGATAATAATACAGTCTTTGCAGATGTGTATGCCTCCCTGTCAGAGACAGTATATTGCACAAATCTCTGCTGCTCTCTCTCTCTCTCTGTGTGTGTGTGTGTGTGTGTGTGTGTGTGTGTGTGTGTGTGTGTGTACAGGGCTGGTGTGGATGGAAGGGACCTGAATTCTGGGATCAGAATGCATACTACAACCTCTGCCTTCCCCAAACACCGAAAATCATCTGAGAGTCCGAGCCACAAAACCGACACACAGTGTTAATCTAACAAGGACGATTTTATTCCAGGGACATAAACACACACACACACACACACACACACACACACACACACACACACACACACACACACACACACAGCAGATGGCATTCCTCCATTTTGTAAATGGCCATTTTTATTTTCAGCCAGTGTTTCTTGCTGCTCCTCCAGGCTACCTTAAACTGAACCAGAACCCTCAGAAGTCAGTACTGAAATATGCCGTTGTTGACTTCTTCTCGAGACTCTGTGGCAATAAATTGATTTATTGAGCAATTTCTGCACACAGTTTCCTTTGAATTATAATAATGATCTAATACGCTAGCTCGTGATAGAGTGGTCCTTAATCCTGTATACAGTAGACGTTAAACTTAGTTTGAATATCAGAGTTGAGGTGTATTTGTGAAAAGTATTTTAGTGCACCTGTTCACAGTTATAAACCGCTTCATCCACTATTTGTTTCCTTAAAGCTTTTCATATATTTTGCACTTTGTGAAAGTCGCTCTCGATAAGCGAGTCTGAACGTAAATGGAGCTAGCTAACACTCATACGGTAACATAACACATTCATAATGTGCCCTGTAAGGTTGCTAATACTGATTATACCACAGCATTGGCCAAGTCTGGATTCTGATTGGTCAGAAGGTGTTGATTAATTTTCTATAACAGCAGGATTACATTAATGCTGTTGTTCTGACACATTAGCTATCGTTTCTATAGTAACAACTCATGCACAGGGACTTGTATAGTAGATGATCTACATAATCTACAGCTAATAATAGAGATTTAAAAAAAATATATTTATGTAATCGTTGGTATGGTGAAGGTGTCTGTAAGGAGGTGTTTATTTAACATTTATGGAAGGAGTCTCCAGTGTCAGCGCTTTGTAACAGTCAGAGCTAAAGCTGTAACTTTTCCGACATCTTCAGGACAGAGGAGTTTACGCTTTGTTCTTTCTCAGAAAGACAAGCTGTGTGTTTTTTTTTTTTGATTATTAACTTCAAGAAAGAGAATGGAGAGGCTGGTGAGGGAACGCCTGTTTATAGCTGCTATAATGTAAGTGATAACAGGAACTAACTTGTTCTACAACATTAAATAAATTAAATTAAACTTATAAACTGATTAAAAAACATTAATACATTTTTAACAATGCAGTCAGTGTTAAATCACAGTGCTGTTAGAGGAATAAAACACTTTGGGGCATGCTATTATGGGAAAATAATCCACTTTCGGTGTGGTAATTGTTGATTATTTTCCTGTAACAGCACAACATGGATTATTATTATTATTTAATTAGTAACTTAGCTTGTAAGTTGTTATAATATAAGTTTGAGTGTGATAAGGGGTTGATATAGCGTGAATAAAGTTTATATACAGTATAGTTCCCTATTTTTCAGGGCTGATTTGTTTTGCAGCGCCCTCTGCTGGCTGCTTCCACATTAAGATTAAATAACGCCCCGGTTGCGGAAGTGACGTTGCTTAGTTACCGTCGCTAAGGAAACCCACTCAGTGTCCACTACTTAGCAAGCTGTGGCTGTGTAGTTAGCAGCGTTTTCGCTCTGAGTCTCTTTCTCTCAGACAAACCAGTGGAAATGGTGTGTTGCTGTGTTTCCTCGCCGAGGCCGCGGGTTAATTTGTACAAGTTTCAGCTTTAAAGGTAAGCTTTGTCACGGTTAGCGTTAGCTGCGCTGCTTCAGACCTGTTAAAATGTGGATGAATCCCGAATAGGTGTGTACTCCCTACTTAGGTGCACTACATGTAGTGTGAGGTATCGCTTTGTACCGCTTAATGTAAGGTAACTTTAGTGCAGTTTGGGATGCGGCCTCGGTGAGCGTTGGCGTGATGGTGCTGTTACTGCAGCATTCATTATACGCAGCAGTTATTTCCACTTTGTTTGGTTATTATATCAGGTTTAATGCCAGTTCCACTCGAGGTTAGTTCACTTCCTGAGAAACAAACAGACACACAGTGAAATGTTTGGTCAGCAGTGTTGCTGGAAACCTCAACTAGCTTAATATTTAACTAACTACCTGGTGTGGCTTAGAAACCATTTTCTCCTCAGCATCAACACAGCCTCTCTGACCCAGCAGTGTTATTAATACATGCTTTAATCATCTTTCACATACAAAAAAATAAAAACAACCAGAAAGCTGAAAACTTTAAATAGATTTTAGTGTTGAATGACAGGTGAACAGGGACGTCATAAACTAAAAGAGCCAATCAAGCTCCAATATGCAAATGCAGCCAGAGCAACACCAATTAATCGGAGGAGGGGGCGGAGCATACGGGGTTCAGGATGCCTAAAATTTGCATATTTATAGAATCCAGATATCCTGATGAGCGTTAGATGGTGTTTGTGGTGCTAATATAATCCCATTTTAACAAAATATGTTTCAAATCTTTATATATAGAAATTTCACAGTGTGCACAAGCTCTCAGAAACTAAATAGTTGAAGATTGGAAAAATGTCCTTGGCTCATGGTCTTCTGCTGTTGAAGCCCATCTTCCTCAGAGTTTGACGTATTGTGTGCATTCTGTGATGCTTTTCTGCTCACCACGGTTGTAAAGAGTGATTATTTGTGTTATTGTAGCCTTCCTGTCAGCTTGAACCAGTCTAGTCTTTCTCCTCTGACCTTTCTCATCAGCATTTTTTTTGTTCTCTTTAGACAGTGATTAAGGAGTCATCTGGGGAAAAAAAAGAACCTAACGATGTACAGCCCAAAAGAACTGGAAGGGGAGGTCGATCATTCGTTCTTTGACAGTGACTGCGACGTGAGTGGCACCAAGCCAGAAAAACTCGTCCACCAGGAGAAGGAGGCCAGAGACAGCAATACTGAGAAGCGTCCTAACCAACCCAAAAACTCTCAAATTGAGACAGAGGTCAAGGAGTGTGGAAGCTTGAAGATGGGAAACGAAGAGACTGAAAAGGAGGAATTTGCAGTAGAAACGTTAGAGAAAGAGATGTCCGGCCTTGAGGTTCAGAGTAGGATGATTGTGAAGGATGGTTCTGAATATAAGGAGGATATCAAAATCAGAAAAGAAGTTGTTTCTTATCAGGAAAGAGAAAAGGAAGAAACCAAAAAAAGAGAAGATCCACCTGAAAGGAAGAATAATGTTAAAACGGAAGAGGCAGCATGTGGAAAAGAGGACTCTGACACCTCATCCAGAAAATCCTCACCACTCCCACGTTCTGACATGTCCGAATCAAGCCGTGGCAGCCAATCAGACGAGTTATCCAGCATCTGCTCCTCCTCCTCCTCCTCGGCAGCCGAGGAAGATGATGCTGTTTTTAAAAACGAGGATGACCGTTACCATCTCAGTGAACCCTCCAAAAAGTCCACAGGCAAATTCCGCAAACGGAGCCATAGCCATTCTTCGTCATCTAGTGGTGGAGTGAGAAGCCCCACCCCCTTTGCCAAGCCTTCCAATACTCAGTCAACCTCGTCCCCACGGCGACAGCCACGACCAGGATCAGCCAATAGGAAGCAAAGGCCCAAAAGCTCAGAAACAGCCGATTCCGATGATACAGTGACAGACGTTACCCCTCTATCCTCACCGGACGTTAGTCCCAAGCAGTCGTTTGACCTGGCCCCGCCCACTTCCACTGAATCAACCCTACCTGTCCCACCTACTGACACCTTGGAAACTGTTGATGGACAGAGGCTGGATGCAAAGACGGATGGAGAGGAACAGTCCGGTAGGTATCGGAGCTCATGGGAGGATGGAAAACCACCTAATGTTTGATAGCTTTACCTTCTCCCTTCTCGACCTAAGAACATGTCAAACGGTAAAATTACAAGCTTCCTGAATGAAATAATAATAATAGTAGTAATAATAATAATAAAAGTTTTTGATGTCTCCATGATGACAACATAGTGATGTTTAAATATTGTCATATACTGTATAACTAATCATTGACACATCTGTAGGCGATCATGGATTTAAGAACATCTCCATGTAAAAACGCCACGTTTTCTTCTCATCTTCTTCTCTTTTCCTCCCCATCTCCAGCAGTGCTGAATGAAGGCGGGCAGCTGGACAGGGTGATGCTCGTCTCCAGTCCCGGCAGCGCCTCCTTCAGCAGCAGCAGGAACAGTGCAAGCAGGCGCCGTAAGAACTACTCCTTCACCAGCGAAGAGGTGCGACGCATCGAGCACGAGAACCAGCGGCTCCTGCGTGAGCTCTCGCGCTCCTCCACTCGTTCTTCCTCCCGGTCCAACCACCGCTCCTCCGCAGCGTCCTTCCGCCTTTATCACAGCGCCGTCAACAGGCAGCGTGAGCAGCAGCGCATCCAGCGAGAGAACCTGGTCAGTATCTGATCTTGATCTGCTTTAGTTCTTTCTGAAAAGATTTGCAAAAAATTAATTTTATAGGAAGCAATCCTATGCCGAGTGCCCTGTGTTTTCTCAGTGTTCACAGCTCCCAGTCCTCCCAGTGGCCTGCATTCCCAGTGCACTGTGTTCCCACTGCCTTATCTTCCCAGTTCTCCATATTCCCAGTACCCTGTTTTCCCAGTGGCTGGCATTCCCAGTTTGCTGTGTTCCCACTGCCTTATCTTCCCAGTTCTCCATATTCCCAGTACCCTGTTTTCCCAGTGGCTGGCATTCCCAGTTTGCTGTGTTCCCACTGCCTTATCTTCCCAGTTCTCCATATTCCCAGTACCCTGTTTTCCCAGTGGCCTGCATTCCCAGTTGCTGTGTTCCCACTGCCTTATCTTCCCAGTTCTCCATATTCCCAGTGCCCTGTTTTCCCAGTGGCTGGCATTCCCAGTGCACTTTGTTCTCACTGCCTTATCTTCCGAGTTCTCCATATTCCCAGTACCCTGTCTTCCCAGTGGCCTGCATTCCCAATGCAAACAACCTTTGCTCACAGGGTTTTATATATTCCCAGGGCACCATATTCCCTAGGAAACAACTCAGTGTTCCTGGACATTATTTTCCCCAATTCTCTATTCCCAAACTCCAAAGGTATTCTAGACGACAACTCCCAGGATTCCCAATGCCCTGTGTTCTAAGGGCCTTATATTCCTTACTTAAAATATTCTAGGAAACAACCGTGTGTTCCTCCCAGGGCTGCTTGTTGCCTTGGTGACACTTCCTAGGGGAATGTGGTGACTCCAACCATGACCATGAACCTTTTTGTATCATGTTGTGGAACTTTTGATATGATCCCCCTATAAATTAGAAATATAGTAATAGTAATAGCTCTGGTTAGTAGGCAGGTAATAATATAGCTTGCTCTATTGTTTTCGCATCACGATTTGTGATCAGATAAAATAATTCAGGTGGGAAAACAAGTCTGTTTCATTTTATGACCACTAGAGGGATCATTAGCTCACGTTTCTCAGCGATCCTTTTTGGAATTTTGCGTTACTGCTGTTAGACTGAGCTGTTGTGCTTGGGACAGGGGAAAAAAAAAGATTATAATAAGGTAACTGAAGACCTCTTTTGTACCGGCTGCTAAGTGAAAGTGCTGTGTGTGTGTGTGTGTGTGTGTGTGTGTGTGTGTGTGTGTGTGTGTGTGTGTGTGATGTCCAGCGAGAGTCAGACTGTCAGACAGACAGAGACAGGTGGAGGCGTCCCAGTCTCACACTCCGAGCATGACTGGACTTGATCAGCTTAAGCAAAGATTTTTACTTAGTGCAGGCAACTTTGTGTTTCCGGAGCACGAGAAAATGAAAGAATATAAATAAAGAATGTCAAAAATAATACAATTTGTCACACGTATTTGAAATACTGAAAATATATTTGTTTTCCAAATATATTGGCCCTCCCATTTCTGTAGCTTGGATGTAACGCATTATTAGTGGAGTTTATCTGTTCAGTGAGCCGATGTATAAAATAATATTTGCAGCAGCTCTAGATCGAATATGATGCGGTTTAGTGCTGTTTCAGTGCAGTTATCATGTTATTCAGGAAAAAAGTGTTATATTCGAGGGATTAGGAGGCCAAACCCCCTTCACTAGGCCACGCCTCTTTTACTGGGACTGCTTATAGAAATTTATTTTGATAGCGTTTCTAAATAATAGTAATAACTAAAGAGTTGGGTGTGTTGCATCAGATTTTACTGCCATCCTGGTGCCAGAACCTTTGCCCCAAATGTGATGTTCTGAATCGGTGCAGTCAGTTCCTGGGAGTTGGATCTTTCCGCTGATAAATCAGTAACTGCTTTTAATTCAGGGTCCAACTAAATGAGTGTTATGAACTTTGTTATAGTTCATGAGGTTGGGACAAATTGTCCCTCACTTTCTCTCTCTCTCTCTCTCTCTCTCTCTCTCTCTCTCTCTCTCTCTCTCTCTCTCCCTCTATTCTTAGCACAGAGGAGTAACACAATCCAACTGGTGGTCTTTTTTTCCTCCTTCACACACACACACAGAAACATACTCTCACTGTCACTTTCTTTTTCTCTGATTCATTATTTCTCGCATTCTCTCTCCATTTCTCCATAAACCTGCCTGGTTGGACACTCCTTACTTATTGAAATAAACCCTAGAAGACCGCTGGATCTTCTCAAATCTGGTATATCTCCATAATCGTGGCCTTCAGTCTTTGCTCTATTTCCAGTGACGCGCTTCTCGCCGGCTTCTGCTTACTGTAGAGTTTCCAAAGGCTCCAGGAGGCATGAGTGCTGCTGACATTCTGATCCCAGCGCCCTGGTTATTTATACCTTCAATGGGTCACAAGGAACCTTTCACTCTGTCCTAGCACTTCGTGAACTCTCTGTCATACAAGTTTGTATTCTAGAGGTGTTGAAACCTTTAACCCAGGATAAAGCAACACTGCAGAATTAATGACTGATTAAAAACAATGGAATTAATATGAAAAGTCAATGATGCGGTGGTGTGACTTGATTATTTTTCCTGAAGTCTTCAAGTATTTTATTCCAAATTCCTATTCGCAAAGGATCCTTCCTTTTTTTCTGCCCCATTTTTATATATATTTGTATGTGTGTATAATATTATTTAAGATATAATGTATAAAAATAAAAGAACATCACACACTGTAAATCCATACACATCCTTTTGTGACAGTAACCTTGATGATGCCTTAGACATCCTAGTAGGTCATGGTGGACATTATTATCTGTCTCTGTCCCTCTGTGTGTGTGTGTGTGTGTGTGTGTGTGTGTATGCACTAGGCCTTTCTAAAGCGTTTGGAGTCAGTAAAGGCGACTCCAGGAATGACACGGTTAGAACAGCTAACAGACTACCAGCGCCAAGCCGCATACCTTGGAATACCTTCACCTCTCATCAGACCTACTTCAGGTACACACACATAAGCACAAAGACACACCATCACACCTCCAACCTTACTTTACACCCCTATATATATATGTGTGTGTGTATGTATGTATGTATGTATGTATGTATGTATGTTACCCTCCACAGGAAGAACCTCCAGAACCTGCAGGTCAACCAGTCCTCATAGAACCCGACCTGAAACTGCGAAACCCACCAGAGCCACAGCTCCACGCCCGGCCTGGTCCTGATCCAAACCTCAGCTCTATCTCATGCGAAGCCGCTCAAATGCTTCCGGCAATGCATCGCCTCAGATCTGGGTTGTGAGAAGCCGAGTTTCTGATGGACCACTTTAATGTTGTAAGTAGGACCTTCATGACCAGGTGATCGGCTAGTTACATGTTTTTAATTGAGTGTAGGTTGAAGGGGTAATAGAAGTGGTTGGTAGCGAAGGGAACTCAATGATGAACTTAGTCTTTGCAAATAAACACCCTTTTTTTTTTTCATTCAAAGCTGCACCCTGAAAACCAGACTCGATCAGAAATTTTATCCCAGGTTGCCTTTCCCAAAATATTCATACCTACTCGTTATGTTCAGAAGTCTATAGAGGCCATGCATTAAAATGATTTCACTTATTGTTTTGACCTAACAAAAGTTTTNTAAGCTTAAATCATAGCTAGAGAATAAATATTAGCTGACTAGCTAGCTAGATAACACAAGATCTGTGTGGTTTATGGGTGGCAAAATTAGTGGAACAATTATTGGATTTTTAAACATTTTTCAAATCTAGTCTATTTGTTTAGTTGGTTATCTTAATAGAACAATCTGTTTTCACAAGAACACTGAAAAATAATAATGGATGGCCTCTCTGGACTCCTGGATATATGATATATGATATATATGAATACTCTTTTTACCATATTATGACAGTTTGTCTCTATATTAGTTTTAGAAACCAGCACTTTGAATGTACAAGCCAAATTTAAAAAATTGACCCAAACTTTCTACCCCTAAAAGATTTGGGTAGATAAAGCACATTAGTGGCTTTTCCTGTTCTCAGAGTACATGCACATGACAATCCACATCAGCCGTTTAGATCTGTGGAGGAGGTTAAGCCTTATTTTGCTGGTTCAGGTGTTCATTTCTCAGCTGTACGTTGCACTTGGTAACTTTAGAGAACTACAGTGTGTTTAGAATTGCTCATACGCTCCTCTCAGAGCTACGTAGTCGATGCCTATCTACAGTACGCTTGCTTTCTTTGTGCCGGAAATAGCAGTAGGCCTAAATGATTAACCTACAGATTGCAATTAATCGCTTTTACTGTTACTGTAATAAGAGCATTTCATCTGTGGCGTGAGATTAAAGATCATTAAATATAAATTATAGACCTATTATATATTTGATATTGTCAAATTTGTTTGTTGAAATAAAAGTCTTTAATTTCCTCCATTGTCTGACACTTGATACCACACACACACACACACACACACACACACACACACACACACACACTGTTACAGTGGATGGCTTTGTCACTGCAATACTGACAGTCCTGACATTTTGGCGCTCATTAACCTCTGCACTAAGGCACGTAAAGACTCACATTGTTATTGCAGGCATGCCGTAACAGACCCATCAGCGACCCGTGTTTTATTGCATTGTCTTTGAAATGTGACCCTCATTAAACGCTTCTGTAATCCCTGTTGACAACGTTATTTAACTCAAAGCAAGGGTGAGCCTAACTTGCTTCTATAGTAACTGTTAAAATACTAAAAATACTGCTTATCTTACATCCACAGCAGTGCAAATTTAATAAACGGGGTATGGCCTAAAGAGTCTAAAGGGATATTTCCTTATGTCTAAAGTTTGCTAATATAGCCAACATGTAATGGATTTTTTTATTTATTTATTTTTTTTGTGAAAATATACACATTAATTGTATTGTTGGCATGAAATAATATTTTTTTTGCCTTGTGTATGTTGTCCTAAGGGAATGAAATCTTTTGCATCCACTATATGGCCAAATGTTTGTAGACAATGAACTATCACACTCATATGTGGTTCTTCCCCAAACTGTTGCCACAAAGTTGGAAGCACACAATTGTATAGAACGTCTTTGTGTGCTGTAGCATTACAAATTCCCCTCACTTGAACTATGAGGCCCAAACCTGTTCCAGCATGACAATGCCCCCTGTGCACAAAGCAAGCTCCATGAACACATAGTTTGCCAAAGTTGGAGTGGAAGAACTCGAGTGGCCTGCGCAGAGCCCTGACCTCAACACCTTTTGGGATAATTTGGAACGCCGACTGCACCCCAGGCCTCCTCACCCAACAATGGTGCCTTACCTCATTAATGCTTTTGTAGCTGAATGGGCAAATCCCAGTAGCCATGCTCCAAAATCTAGTGGAAAACCTTCCCAGAAGAGTGGAGGTTGTACTTTTGGCCAGAGCTAGTGTAGCTGTGTCAGCGCCAGACCTATTGGAACCCTTTATAAATATGGGCAAAAGGTGGGTTTGTGATTAATTAGCTCAAGTGCACACCGACAGAAGAAGTGAAATCTAACCTATAATTATATTAATTTTGTTTGCAGCTATAAAAATAGCTACACACCTGGAACTGAAATGATTTTGGGTTAGACATAACTTAATTTCAAGTTATCTACGTTAGCCTCGTAGCTCTAGTGCAACACTAAATAAATAAAAGTCAGACAGTAAACAATTCTTGGCTGATTGAGTAAATTTGGTGTTAAGGATTACATTATGTACATTTGAGTTTTATGCTAAACCACACTTATAATATGCTGGTGCTGATAAGTTCAGCATACACAAGTACCGTTGTTGGAATGCAGATATTCAAAAGTAGTTTTTTTTTTCTTTTCTTTCTTTCTATTTTTTTTTAACTGCAAACCAGTTTCAAAGGAAAAATATCAAATTGGGGTTCCTTTTTTGTAATATTTAAGTTTGCCGGAAATACAAGAGAACCCTTTTTGCAGCTATCAGCATAGAACTGTCACTACATTTGCTTACTGAGATAAACAAAGTGACTGCAGGAACAACTTGTTTCTGATAAAGAAAGGTTGAGTCAAAAGCATAAATGGTATTTTCAGGTTTATTTTTATTAAAAGAACTCAAGAACTGTTGACTTTTCTGGTGTACAGGTGCACGTTTCTTCCATTAACAGGGCCCCCCTGGCCCCAGAGGTGCTCATGTTTTGTTTTGTTTTTTCCTAAATGGAACAAATATTATAAATGAACCAAAAGAATCTTTGCATACCAAGAGTAATCAGAACTGAGAGGACAGTCATAATCAGAGGTGTGGGTGGGTTGGAGTTAAATATATTTACACAGGTATAGGAGTGGACAATGAAGTGGCTGCTTCGTCTCGCTCTCAGACACTCGGCACACTCTTGCACACATCTATCCTGATTTAAGACAGTCACAGTGTTGAGGATCTCCTATTGGTAAGATGGATCTGGAGACTTCAACGTTTATGTGAACTTCTTGATCTCATCATAGAGGACAAGCACGAAAGCGCCACCCATTCCTCTCAGCACATTCGACCAGGCGCCCTTGAAGAAGGCCCTCGGTCCCTCATCCTTAACAATCTTCTTCCAGCAGTCCACTGTGCCCTTGTACATGATGTCAGCTGGGGAAGGGAAGGGGAACAGACATGTATATTGAAACATGAGTCGCACGACATATTGTTTGTAATGCATTATCAAGATCTTTTTAGTCCAGGGGGTGGAGCTAAACCTGACCTAATACATATAACCCAATCTTAACCCACAATACAGAACAACAACCTTATCCAGTTTTTCGGTGCACTGAGTTGTCTCCACTCCCTAGACTTTTGTTTCTGCAGCCAGTGGTACTTGGAAATTTTAGCCCTGTTGAGTGCTATGATCATATGTGAAAAGCTTAGATACTCCAGAGTTTTGATGTGGCTGGATGAATCACAGTATTCACACACAATTTTGGTCCAAATAACGCAGGTCAGTTCAACCATGAACATCAAGGGTGTACACCATTGGGTTCCTAATAGATTGCAAGGGATATCATGATCACAAATTCTTTTGTAGCTTGTTTTACAAGTAAACTCTGCTTACCTCCTTTGCGTCCTGACTGCATCATCATACGACGTCTGACAGTGTCGAAGGGATAGGAGATGATACCGGCTACGGCAGTGACGGTCTGGGCAATCATCCAGCTGATGATGATGTGTGTGTTCTTGGGGTCTGGCAGCATGCCTGCAAGTTGACATTCAGTTAATTTGTGCTTTATCACTGGCCAATGTATTTGTTGCTTGGTGAAGTAATCGAACATCAATCAATTGTTACCTTTAGCCGTGTCATAGATCCCGAAGTAGGCGGCTCTGTAGATAATGATGCCCTGGACGGACACGTTGAAACCAAGGTAGAGCCCCCTCAGGCCGTCTGACTTGAAGATCTTGGCAATGCAGTTGCCCAGGCCGGTAAACTCTCTCTCAGCGGAGCCTTTGCCAATATCGGCAGCCAGCCGGGTCCTAGCGAAGTCCAGTGGGTACACGAAGCAGAGTGATGTGGCACCAGCAGCACCACCTGATGCTAGATTGCCAGCAAAGTAGCGCCAGAACTGGGTGTGCTTGTCGACACCACCAAGGAAGATCTTCTTGTACTTGTCCTTGAAGGCGAAGTTGAGAGCCTGAGTGGGGAAGTACCGGATCACATTGGCCAGATTTCCACGCCAGAAACTGAGGAAGCCCTGCTCCTTGGGAATCCTCACCACACAGTCAATGATGCCTTTGTACTGCTTGTCGACTGTGATCTGTTTGCTGGCATGCTGGACCTGGAGGAGGAGCAATTGGTGTTAGAAAAGGCTCAAAGTGTAATTTAATCTCCTCAGACACATGCGTCTCTACTGTTGGATCTTATCAAATCTCTGGTCTTTTACTACATCTGTGATGTCGAATCAGTTACATAATTAGTTGGATTGGATTTGTTGGAGCAGGAAAAACAGACTCTGACACCACGTGGGGGGAATACTAC
This sequence comes from Pangasius macronema, assembly GCA_037577455.1. NCBI lineage: Eukaryota > Metazoa > Chordata > Actinopteri > Siluriformes > Pangasiidae > Pangasius > Pangasius macronema. The sequence goes on from CM074972.1 coordinate 11,862,675, forward strand.
CTTGGTGTAAAATTCACAGTTATGTGCTAGAAGGTGGCACAGAAGGCACTTGTGACAGGAAGGTTGTGAGTTCAGGACCATGGTTGGACCCTTGAGCAAGGGTCTTGACCTTCAGCTATATCCTCAAATATGTGGTTTTTGACATTACATTCTTGACCTGCAAAGAACAGTTGAGTTCCATGCTTTCCATTGTCTTTTTATATCTCAGTTGTTCATTCAACTTGGCTCCAGTATAGAGATTTTACCTTTCTTATTGGAAAGATTAGTCTGATCATGTGCACCAGCTGCAGTGAGGATTACACCCAAGTGAGGGGGTGTGAGTATTGGGTTGCAGACTATTCTTAGCACTAAACTCACCCCAAGTATCGTCACTTTATGCAACCACGTTTTTTACCAATCCCTACGTCCATGACTCTCAAGCACTGCAATCACCATAAGATCAAATTGGATTAATTTTATCAGTTAATTGTCGACTAATATCAGACTAAACTTCCCGACTTAAACGTCCACTAAACCTTTTTAGACAGTGAACCTTTTCCATTAATCATCTTCTCTTCCACACAGTGCACTCATGCAAAAAGCCTTGCAGTGAACACCTACATCGACTGTCCCAAGTGAAGGTACCATGAAAAAGAAGTACCATAAGTGAGAGGAATACCAAAGACGCAAGGTGAAAACCAGGTTTGGTGGACGTATCTCTCGGGGCCATAAGCCCTGGCCTGGAAGAGACAAATTCCACGAAGGACAAGACGGAAGGGTACTAGGAAGTGCAAAAATACCGTTCTACACCCCCACACTCTAAGAGTCTGAAGAAGTAACCACTCATGCAAATACAAATGAATGAACTTATCAAGTATCTTGAGTTATTGAATTATGTGTTATTTTTATAATAAAACATGCACATACACAGTTAGTAAAATGGTTCCTCTTTGGATGGTAATCAATTCCTGCTTTCTAAAGGGGTTCTGAAAGGGAAATCCGCTGTTACTGGGTTCTGTGTAGTATTTTAAAGGGTTCCTCCAAAGGGACAAACCAAAGAACCCTTTAGAGTGCTAGGTGGATTTTTTTCTTTCGTCCAGCATCTTTTGGACCCAAATTAATATTATGTGAGTTGATTAATAATTAAATCGATATCACCATATCATAGTGTGAAATAATGCGAAATAATGCAGGTGGATTTCTACAACTTTTCAAGGGGTTAAGACTACACTTTCTGCATTTTGTTTGATACGGAATGAAAAGTGCAGGTTGTTCGTTTCTTCTTTTTTTTCAAATATAATTTAGATAAATCACACACACACACACACACACACACACTGAGTTACCTGCAGCAGCAGTTTGACCCTCTCGATGGGAGCTACAGCTGTTTTGGAGATAGCCGCAGCCACTCCACCAGCCAGGAAATCCTTCAAGAAACTGACGACCCCCTCAGCCATGGTGCCGCTGTCTGTCTGTCTGACTGTCTGTATCGCGCGCGCACTCACAACTCTCTACACGCCGCTGGACCCTCCGAATGGACGAGCACGCGGGCCTGCGCGCGCCTCATATAGCCCCGTACCTATCGCGAGAAGAGCAGGTGATGGACGCACGCGGCATCGAACGAAAAATGAAGCGTAAATAAATATCCCGGGTCAGAGGGCGCGTGGCAAACGCCATGTGAGATATTGAGGGACGTTTAAAGGACAAATTCACTTTTTACTGGAAGGGCAAAGTTGACTTTTTTTTTTTCAAACGACAAAATTCACTTTTCCTTCCAGCGTTTTATTTGCAGAATAGCGTGAATAATAATAATAATAATAATAATAATAATATTAATAATAATAATAATAATAATAATAATAATAATAATAATATAGGCTATTATTTAAAACATGCATATATATATATTTTTTTTCACTTCCTATGTGAGTTTGAATGAGCTCAGAATTTTAAAGGATCCCATCAAATCATTCACATTACCCCTTTCTTTGTGTGCTCGTGCCTACATGAGAGCTAACAATTTAAATTCGTATAAAAAGCTCGGAGTTTTCCTGTTTTGCTAACATATGGAGGCTGCCCAAGTCACTGGTGTTACTATAAATGGTTTCCTCTTTAATGTGCACCCTAAAGCATGTGACTTTTCAGAAATGTGAATGGATGTCTAGGACGCGTGTAGTGCCACAGGGGTCAAAACTTTTTCCACGCTGGTTATTTCACCCAGAAGTCTCCGAGTCCCGTGCGTAATTACGCACGCTCCACCTGGATATCGGTTTCAGTGCAGAGCTTAGAACTCTGTTAAGGTCAAACAGTAAAACCCGGAGTGGATTGAACACACCAGACGTGTGATACTCATCATCTAAAGCTTGTGCTCGTGTGCACACACTGCTGCATGCTTAGACGCTTATCTTCTTATCCATGTGTGCGTTTGATGCAGGAGTAATTCGTCTGAACGCCTTGCACATGAGGCCCAAACAAACAAACAAACAAACAAAAATACAAAGCACACCATGGTAAGCATATTTTACATATAATATTTAATACATAAATAAGTACATAAATACTACTAAGTACATTTGTAAAAGTATCTTATGTTACATGGACATGATTGATGTAAGCATTGATAAACATGATAAAATGATAAACATTTTAAATACATATATTCATTGTATTGTAGTGTAGTGTGTAGTATTCGGTCACCCATCCAAATGATCAGAATCAGGTGTCCTAATCACTTGGCCTGGCCACAGGTGTATAAAATCAA
>CM074972.1:11865514-11884449 GCA_037577455.1 Pangasius macronema
TGTGTGTGTGTGTGTGTGTGTGTGTGTGTATTTTTTAAACCACATAAACGTCTCCTGTGATGAAAATGTGACTGAAATGGTCCTTTGTCGTGTATAAATGACATTTTCCTAGGTCCAAGGTTTAAATGTTATATGTCAGAAATCCTGTATGTGGATGTAGTAAAAATATTCTATATTATGATGGTTTTTTTTTAAATAATGTGGTCTATAGAGTGTGTGCTGGGGTTCAGAAGGTGGCGATGGAGAGTTGTGCTCTGAGTTTTCACTTTTACATCCTCCNTCTATCTATCTATCTATCTATCTATCTATCTATCTATCTATCTATCTATCTATCTATCTATCTATCTATCTAATATTCAGGAAAAACTCATGACACTTGAAAATGTATTAAAAGTTCAGAATAAGAAAAACCTTGGTGGCTCCAATAACTAGGGAAACTATTATATTGTAGATATTTAAATAATTTTAATGTGCAAAATATTTTAGTGGGTTGTAAAATAATGTGGGTTGGTGAATTTATTAATTCATTTATTATATTTATTTACAATGAAAGAGATCCTTCACTGTAATAAAAGTTAGAAAGTTTTTTTTAAAAACATTTCCCCATGAAAATAAAAATCGTTCTTTGTTCTTTCTGGACAATGCTTCATTTTTATTAATAATTAAAATATTATATTTTTACACGACAAATAATAAAGAACATGGTTATGACGTCTCGACAACTATTAAGACCAACATGCCGATCCTGATGTCCTATTTTAAAATGTATAAGTTAAAGAAATTAGCGCTCATGTGACACTGCTATATTCATAGCTAGCTAGAAACATCCAGAAAGAACTCAAGAATGTCACTTATATTATTGATTATTGATGATTATTTATTATATTATAAAGGTGATGTAAATAGGTAAAACAGAAAACTGATTTATATCCCTAATGAGCAAGCCTGCGGTGACAGTGGCAAGGAAAAACTCCCTGAGACTACATGAGGAAGAAACGTTGAGAGAAACCCGACTTGAAAGGGAACCCGTCCTCTTCTGAATAACACCTGATAATGGCATTGTAATATCATTATACAGCTGTTAGTTCTGACAACAGCGCTCTTCCTCATGCAATATTGCTTAAATATATTTCTTAGAAGTTGCAAATCTATAAAATCCAGTTAAGATTATGTCCTGAAGCAGAAACCATTTAAAAGGTGTCTATCACTCCGAGTCTATCTCTCCTAGTGTAGTACGTCATCCTCTTGTTCATGTCGAGCAGTCACTCTGAGAGAGAGAGAGAGAGAGAGATTATAAGGTATGCTTTTATCATACACTGATTTCTCCGTATATCTCCCTCCACTATTTGATCGCAAAAGAGTTAAGAGTGTGAATACAGCATAAGATGTGACAATAACTCATGAATGTGATTAGTAATTATTTTCTACTAATAATAAGAATTCTGGATTTTCTAGATTGGTAAATACTTTTGAGTGTAAAGTCAGCGTTTTCAATTTGAGACGCAGCTCATGACAAAAATCACGACAGCAGGGGAAAGGTTTAAGAGCCACAGAACTCATCAGGGTGTTTAATATCATTGTGCATAAAATCGCTAAACATTTTATAGTTTGACTATGAAACGTGACAAATACAAGACAGGCAGCAAGCGTGTGAACAATGCTGCTTGCATTGCCGCTGCTCCTGCAAGTGCACACAAGGTCCCGCGTCAGGCTGTATCACACCACCCCAATGTGGATTATTTTCCTATAGCAACATAATTCACTTCCCACTAGACTGGTAATTCAGCGCAAGTAATATAATACTAACATAATAAAAATACTAATGTAATAAAATGTCCTATATTATAAATCTAGAATGAAAAAAACGTATGGTGGTCAAGGCTTGGAGAAAACTGACGGTTCCTTACCCGATAGCTGTGAAGAAAGTCTTAAAGTCTTCCACGTTCTTCTGACCACGCCACACACTACTCCTATAATTACCTAAGGACTTTATTTCATTTTCATAAATAATCCACTTTTTAAAATCAGCTGCAAGGCATGACAGAAACTCTATTAAACTCTACTAAACAAAGTCGCAGTGTGATCTGTGCAATTAAACTGAAACGTGTGATGTTTATTATTAGTCTTCGATTATGTGTATTGATAAGGCTAGCTGTTATTGTAGAAATAACATATTAGAAGGAACACGTTAATATAAACCTGTGATTTGAATTAGAGATGGAACTACTGTCAAAGCACGAAAATGTCTTTTGGTTAGTCCTAGTTCTTGAGCCGTCACGAGACCATATTAAGCCATATTACGTCACGACATAAGACTGTAGTAACATGCTGTAGGTGGCACCATATCAGCATGAACCTTCACTTCCACATCACTGACCAAACAAACAGAGACAGAAATCTTTCTCACTTCATGAAGCTCCCTTCCTGCCAACAAATGACACACGACCGTGGAGACCTCAGGCTCCCGACTCTTGTACTCAAACTGACTCAAGCTGTAACAGGCTTACATCCCATAGTCCTCCTGTGCCCCGGGTCAGCGGGTGCACACACATCTCATAAACGCCCGATTCACGCTTTATGCAGGATGTCCACAGCTTAAGGGATTTGGGGATGGCAAAAAAAAACCCATGGGCAAACACAGTCCACCGTCTCCAGGAGCGGGATGAGTCGCTGTAGCAACGGTTGCTGGAACCTGGTGTGTGATTCTGTAACACTAGTCGGAGCATTTCAGTGAAATAAGTCTATGATCTTATCCTACTATTTAGCTACCATACTATTAGATTACCAAAAGAGTATCATAGTATCTAATTCCTAAATGGCAAATGTCATAAAGCTGAAAGTCGACACTTTCGATCACATCTTGATTGATTTATTTCAAATCCATTGTAGTGGTGTATAAAGGCAAAATCACAAAAACTCTGTCATTGTCCAAATACTTCTGGACCCGACTGTAATTATTATATTATTATTAGTGTTATCATCTTGTTCCCTTTCTCTATTTCTTTTTTTTTCTTTCCGTCTCCATCACCCTTTTGTGTGTATAGAAAGGTTCATTAACACGAAAGTCTTCACAAATTTCCACGAAACCGAGGAGTCGTGGAGAGATAACGTACTGTCCAGTTTCCTGTCTAAGACGACTGGCCCCTCAGTTCTTTAATTAAACCTTCAGTGTGTGTGTGTGTGTGTGTGTGTGTGTGTGTGTGTGTGTGTGTGTGTGTGTGAAGCTCTGAGGTTAAAGCAGTTGGTCATTAAAGCCTCATGACTCTCTGCACTCTGTGTGTGTGTGAAGAGCCTGAAGAGCTTGAAGAGCTTCTGTTCCTAAAGTGAATTCACTCTTTAATAGTAAAGACAAGTGGGGACCACCTGAACATTTAATTGTGTGTGTGTGTGTGTGTGTGTGTGTGTGTGTGTGTGTGTGTGTGCAGGGACATCGACAAGCTCAGTAGGAGAATCATTATTTAGTAGAAGTTCAGTGCACTCGTGTAAAGTTTGCACTCTACATTTTGCTCTATGCATCAGTTAACAGTTAACTGCTATTACAGCATAATATTTTTCATAAACAGTCTTTTCTTAGTATTTTACAAACACATCTGAGGTAAATGTTGATATTCTCAACAGTTTAGTTTAAGGTTCACGATCACTGCACTTTAACATTCCCCATAAACAGATTTATGCTAGCTGAAATGTGATTAGCCTGCAGTCAAAGTTATTAATAGAGTTCTTGAAAGTGAGTATAGTAGTGTCACGTAATACACAACAACAACAATAATAATAATAATAATAATAATAATAAATTATTATTATAAATTGAAATCCTCGCTACAGAGGAACTCTGGAAGTCTGGTTAGCAGTCAACGCTAGGTGTAATTACAGTGTAATATTAATCATATGGAGCCTTTTCTTAGTATTTTATCAACACATCTGAGGTAAAAGTTGATATTCTTGACAGTTTTGTATAGTTTCCACGATCACTGTCCTTTCACATTGCCCATTAACAGTATTGTGTTCACTAAAACCTGATATATTGGGTGTATATGTCCCAATAGCCTAGCGACAGTGCTCTAACAGCTTCAGCTACACTTGTGCATGTAGCGTTCCTACTTTTCCCTCAGAACAGGGCCAGTTTATAAAAATAAGTATAAGTGGCCTTTGAATGAAATGTTCAGTTCTTGTTGATGTGTTTGGTGATTAATATGTTACACACCTGATTTCTTTACACACTCTCAGTCAGTCTATTAGAGCTGTTTATATGTGTGTGTCCAATAAGTATTGCAAACTATTTAGTTAGCCAGTAAGAGGCACCAAGGACCTGGCTCACTTCGTTGCAGATTGTAAATGAGAGTGTGTGTGTGTGTGTGTGTGTGTGAGTAATAGAGAGAGTTTAATCCTGCAATTGAGAGGTATGTGATTGAAAGATTTGGTCAGTGTGTGTCCAGCTCTTGGCTGAAGGGGCAATTCGACCTCTTGACCTAAAGGGTCAATGAACAGCGTATGCTGATGGCCTGCTTATCCGACCAGCTCGCTGACCTTCCGCTGACCCCTAGAACCCTCTCTGCAGGTTTGGACTAGAGATTTCCGACAACGAGTTTGAACAGCTGGTGGACAGACTTTGCGCTGCAACCTTTTGGAAATGTGTAGGAGAAGTTTTTGTTGGTCACCGCTCTCACACAGTCCTCTAACAAGGCATTTTATTAGTAGGAAAAAATAACGCCATTCTAATGTCGTAAAATCTCTCAACCAACTTTCTATTATTCTGCAGAAAGTCGTACAAATATTTTCAATATATTCACTAGTATTTGAATGAAATATATGCTGTAATAACCGTTTGGATCAATAGATAGATTTTAGTTTCATACATCTACGTCACAGTTTTATATCCTGTATTGCTGGATAATAATTATTAACTAAAAGAGAATTATATTGTTTTGTCTTTTTTAAATTTTTGATTATTTAACCTCGAATCGATACAGTAAAAAAGGGTACAAAACGATGAAAACAATAGTCAAAAAAGTTTCTTATCCTCTTTCGTATGGGATTAAAATGGTGTAATTTAAAAAAAAAAAAATTCAGCATACAGAGCTATTCAAAAAATCCTATTCATAATTATATTTATTAAAACATAAAAAATAACTACAAGTAGTTTGGATATTAATTTTAATTTCTCACAGTTGTTTTGTGTTAATCTATAGTACAGTTTTTACATTAATGCATTTTTTTCTTACAATTTATTTTTACACTTTCTGTACATTATTTGAAAGTTATGACGTTACAGTGATAGCATTTTATTCTGATTAGTCTTATTAAAGTCTATTAATTCCAAAGTTATAAACAGAAGTTTAGTTTAATGTAGCTTTCGCTAGTTAAAAAAAACAGAAGCTTAAATTAACTACATTAGAAAATTACAAATTTTGAAAGTTTGAAGATAAATTTCTTAACTAAAGTCTCATTTGATGATTCACTCTATGATTTTAACTTAAAAATCAGCCACAGATTGTTTTTCTGTTTGACAAATATTAGGTATTAAGCCACTTTTAAGCCACTTTGTGCCACTTTAACACTGTTAAAATGTTTTGTCACCTTCATATTTAACGCTTTTAATAAATTTTTTTTAGAGATTTTGAAAATATCATAAAGCATTACACAAATAATTCCCTTTTACATATTCACAAAATGTACCTGTATAGATTTCTCCATGACTAAAAAAGAATACTTGAAAACATTTAAAGTACACTCTTGGTAAAAGTATAACATTAAACCAGGTAAACAGTAATTTTGCAAATTAAATGCATATTTTGTTTACTAAAACAAACCTCACATTAAGGAGTATGAGAGCTAAATCACCTACGATTCACTGGCAGGCTGAATATTATGAAAAGAAGTATAGATAGTCTGCCTCTTGTCGTTTCAGCTAGGTTTTTAGCTTTGTGTATGTTTCCTAAGAACTTGGTTTATGAAATTGGTTAACTTAGCATACTTTTTATTATTCAAACGGAATAAACATCCGTGTGTTTTTATTCTCTGGTACGGTCGGGTTGTTTTTGCGGAATAGTGGAGTTTACAAGCTCGGATTTGCGGATTAGACCCCGGCCACCCGCGGGCGAGTCCGGAGAATGAGAACTCCCCCATCCGTCCAGTGAATGGGCCACAATAACCAACGCAATGTAAACGTTTCTGAAAAAAGAACAGGGTAATGAATTTTAATCTGCAAGAGTAACAGCTCCTAGACATGTGGTTTCACTGTTTGTATGTGTGTGTGTGTGTGTGTGTGTGTGTGTGTGTGTGTGTGTGTGTGTGTGGTTTGTGGGCATTGATAGTGGGAGGCTGGGTATAAGCTTAGCTTCTCACTTTTTTTCCTTGTGTGTGTCGAGGATAAAGACCTAGAAAACCAGCCAGGCTTAGTTGACAGGTGACAAGGGTTAGAGTGAATGGGGATTTTGTAATACCAACAGAAAAAGCCTGGGCACCGAGGGACCGACTGAATGGAGAGAAAGGAAACTTTAGAACGGTTTAGGACTCTCCCTCTCTCCCTCCCTCTCTCGCTAATCAATGCTAAATCATTGCCATGCTAAAGCAGGCTGATCCCGGTGTCACCAGTTCCTGTGTGGCACTCTCTTCCGTCACCGTGAATTTTTGACACGTTTGGTCAACAGAATTTACATTTATTCATTAGGGAGGCGCTTTTATCCGAAGCGGTCAAGCAGTCAAACAATGAACGATGAAGACTGGACAGAAAGCAGGGAGAGAGCCACGATTAAACTCACAAGTCAGAATTAATGCTATATGCTCGACTACATACGCTAGTCACAAAGTGGTCAAACTCTATATAAACTGTAAAAATTCACACATTATTAGACACTCCTGCAAATCATCTCCACATACATGGAACAACATGTGTAATCGTTGATAATCATTGATATGGTGAAGCTTTGTGTGAGAAGATGTTTATTTAACATTTATGGAAGGAGTCTCCAGTGTCATCACTTTGTAACAGTTAGAGGTACAGCTGCAAGTTTAAGTTTTCCAACACCAGAGAGTCTCAGGACGGAGGAGAGACGCTAGTGAGCGAATGACTGTTTATGTTAGAATGAGCTAACTTTCCTTGCAGACGTTTCACAACATCACTCCAACTATAAACATAAAAAGTGTGACATTGTCCCTAGGTGTGAATGAGTGTTTGAATGAGTGTGTGCATGGTACACTGTGATGGATCGGCATCTCATCCAAGATGTGTCTAATGTTCCTAAATACCTAATGTTCCCCTAGTTAGGTTGTTAGGTTCCTAGTTAGGGACATTTTTCCACTCTTCCGCTGTGTAGGATGGGTGATCGTGTGTCCACTGTAGCCTCAGCTTTCTGTTCTTGGCTGCCAGGAGTGGAACTCGATGTGGTCTTCCGCTGTTGTAGCCCATCCTCCTCAAGGTTCGATGTGTTATGTTTTCTGAGATACTTTTCTGCTCACCACGGTTATAAAGAGTGCTTATTGGAGTTATAGTAGCCTTCCTGTCAGCTTGAACCAGACTGTCCATTCTGATCTGACCTCCCTTATCAACAAAGCGTTTCTGCCTGCAAAACTGCTGTTCAGTGCATGGTTTCTGTTTTTTGCTCTATTCTGTATAAACTCTAGAGCCTCTTGTGTGTGAAAACATAAGATCAGCTGTTTCTAAATGACTCAAACCATCTGGCAGCACCAAACATGCCAGAGTCACTGAGATTCTGATGTTTGATGTGAACATCAGGACTTCGAGCAGTGGACATAGACGTACTAAAATACGTAACGTGTCGACTAACCTATTAACATACTTACAAGTTCACAACAGGTGTTCCTAATAAAGTGGTCAGTTAGTGTGTGTATATGTACACACATTTAAAACAGGGTTTAATGAAGGCTGCATATGGATTGGCTTTCCTTCTTTTCCCTTGCTTCTCTTCTCCTAACAACGCTTCTTTCTTAAACAAGCAACATCTCCGACTTATTAATTTTTCAGACCCCCTCAGAGTTTGTGTGGTCCCCATGCTGCGAGATGCACTGTGAGACAGAGACGGAGAGAGAGAGAGAGAAAGAGAGAGAGAGAGAGAGAGAGAGAGAGAGAGAGAGGATGGAACTGTGTCAGATCTTCTTGTGGGAACCCGAGACTCCATAAGCCCACCATGATCCATGAAGAATAATATTTTTTGTTTTTTCCCTCCTCTTCTCTCTCTCTCTCTCCCTCTCTCTCTCTGTCTCTCCAGCCATTCAGGGCTTTAATTTTTATTCATGGGGACGGAGAGGAGCAGCGGCCATCGGGGGAAACTGGCCTGGGATTACCATCTCATTAATAGCATCTATGACTTTTGTTCAAAAAGAGCGACTTGTGTAAAAGTGGCAGTGCGGATGACGATTAATCCGCAGCCTGCAGCTGTAGGGAGCTGGACATTCACACACACACACACACACACACACACACACACACACACACACACACACACACACACACACACTGTCATGTATTCCAATACTTATGGGGACATTTGGTCCTCACAAAGCACTAGAAATACACACATACACACAGTCATGTAGTCCTGTCATTATGGGGACATTTGGTCCTCACAGAACACTAAAAATGCACACACCCAGAGTCACACACACACACACACACACACACACACACACACACACACACACACACACACACACACACACACACACACANACACACACACACACCCAGAGTCACACACACACACAGTGCGCTCAGATGGTGGCCCAGATTAAGCAGGCAGCAGATAAACGGGCATCTAGTTATCCCCCCCTCCTCCCCATGCCGTATTCTCTCACTCTGTCCATCCGTCCATCTCTCCCTCTCCTCACACGGGACGAAAGAAAGAGAGGAATAAGCCACTCATTCATCCAGCCGTTATCTCTCGGGGTGTCTTGTCTCCGCGAATGATGGGGATCATTCTTTTCGCGGGCTCCGTCTCTCCCGTCTCTCTTTCTTGTCCACAAATCCCTCTTTCTCAGCCTGTGGAGAACAGTGGGAACGTGAGCAGGGAAACCGATCCCTCTTTCACATAAATGCCACTAGATAGCCGCCTCGTGAGCGTGAGTGGGGCTCTGGTGACCGACTTGAGATAGAAGATGGATGTTGCTTATTAGACAAAAACAAATTTTGCATTCATTTGTGCTTCAACATGTAAAGATAATCTGGATTTAGAAATATCCATCTTTTAAAATTTTCAAATATGATTTATTAATCAATTAATCTCAAACTTTAATGATTTATTTAAGGAACATTCACACAGTGTTTATTTTAAAGTGTTTAAAATGTCATTTACTTGTTAGTCTCGTACTCTCTATTTCCATTTTCAGGGCTTTTTATACAGTATAACTTACATTATTCACTGTCATTATTTAAAATGAAGTTCAAATTTATTTATTTGTAAGAGCCTTTCAAAATAATAAAAAAATTCTTTGTTTTTTATTGTTTTTTTTTTAAATGTGTAATTTATTTAAGAAATAAATAGCATATTAGTTTGCTTATTTTTATTTGAACCGAGATTTTTCATTTTAAGAATTTAAAGTGATTTATTTTCAGGTCTTTAATAAGCTGTTTATTTCATTTTGCTTGTTATATAAGAAAGATTTTATATAAGAACTCACATTCTTCATTTTCTTTACAAATATTTTTGTTTAGAAATTCAAACATTTATAGAACATTTTATTTTATTGGAAGTTTTAATCATTTATTAAGAATTCACTTGCTTAAAAAAAATTAAATTTTATTAAAAAAATTCCAGCACGCTTATTTGCACGAGAGTTCTTGCTTTAATTTGTTTAGCCCATGTATGTTCTTGTAAATGTAATTTTTTTAAAAGACATTCCTGTAAATCTTTTTTTTGCACGTGATTTCTTTCTGAATGTCTGAGACTAAGACTCAGTTTGAAATCTCGCTTTAACCTGATGAATGAATGTTTTGTTTAAAACCTTCACGCATTCGGACGCCAGCGTGAAATAAACAGATTGTGGCAGTGGCAGTGTTTGTGTGTCGCAGCGAGTTTGCTTTCATGCCGTTGCCTCTGTGGCATTTCGGTTCTTGGTCTCTCTCCCACATTTTCTCGTGGACAGACACTGTGTGCTTTCATGTAATTACGGCTATGGTGTTTTTTTTTTTTTAGCGGATTGGATTAGAAGCTTGTGCTGGAAGAGACATGAGGATGGATTTCACTCTCGCATTCCTGATGCACTGACGTGATGGAGAGAGACAAACCTGAGCGGGGTTAACTGCCTCTCACAAAGACTCTTTATCACCAATATCGCTTCCAAACAGACCTCAGATTAGTTTTGCTGTCGCTTTCATGGTGGATGAGATCTGGACTCGGAGACGAGGCGCTGATCTCAGATCAGTGAGCAGTTGAATTTCTGGTTGTAGAGTGAGAGAGTGGGGTGCAGGGTCAAACTTTATCCAATGGACTTTTTGCTGTTGTATCAATGACCAGATTTAAAAGGTTTGGAGAGAAAAATGTAGCAAAATCAGGGAACAAAGCTTTTTAGAAACACTGAAGAAAGGAGCTGTATTCCCTTTGGGGAACTCTTTAAGCTAACAAAGATCTAAGAGACCTTTAAATTAGAAATCTTTAAATTATTTTCAAAATCTGGAAATTAGTCCTCATTTGTATATTTTATTTAGCTAGCCACCTATCTATACTTCTTAGGTACATATACATAAATATTTTCTCAGACTCAGACTCAGACTCAGACTCAGACAGGGCTTTCAATTTTGTTTGTGAACTAATATTTTAAGATTAAAATGTTTGCATGTTGGAAAATTTGTTCAAAAGTCAAAACCTGAAGGTATAAATGAGTGAACAACAATAACAATTTTTTTAATTCTCATTCTCATTTTCACTGGACTTGTAAAGATTTTTTTTTTCTGTGAGCCAATTTTTTTTTTCTAAAAAACTAATATGCAGATGCTGTTCAGATTACATATAATATTCATATTGTATATTCTACATGTTGCATTTACGTATTTATAGCTTTGTTCTTCTTTGCTAGTTGTGAGATCATACAGTACTAAAACCTGTCTCTACTGTCACACAGGATAAGTGGTCTACTTATGTGTGTGTGTGTGTGTGTGTGTGTGTGTGTGTGTGTGTGTGTGTGTGTGTGTGTGTTCAGAGGTGGTCTGGGGATGACTTAGTGGCCGTACAGGACCCTGCTGTGCTGGGTTTTGTGGTTGTGTTGTTGGACAGCAGTTTCCTGCTGTGGTGGTGTAGTGGGTCAGATCTGTGTGACCCCCTGCAGCAACTCCTTATATTTCTGCTACATCAGTCAACAGTTTAAATGTCAATTTTATTTTACTACTTTGCCTTGTCCATTTTTTTTAACGCTCTTTATTTTCATGGCAGTTTGTGTATCCATTGAAGTTGACTATAAGGGCAGTTTAAACATGCTTTTTTCTGTTTTCTGGTTGTGGAACCTCGTAGCTTGGACCCAATCTGCTTGTCCTGGACTTCTCAAGCTCCCTTCCCACTGATACTGCTAATAATAAAGTTTTTTCTTTTTTTTTAGTGCTAAAAAGGTATAGTAGTGAAAAGGAGCGTTAAATCCACTCCTCCTTTCGTTACCCCAAGCGTGGTTCTCCCAGATCCCGTTCGTGACCTGTCCAGCCCGCGGCCCGCCCACTTCAGCCCTGGACGCTGTCCCCTTCCCGGGACAAAAGAAGCCCCAGCCCTAGCGGTCACCCACTCTGTCCCCTATCAAGCCATCCAAGCATGCAGGGAGCGTATTAGCCCTGATTGGGTTTTGTGCCTCGTCCTTTTTCTCACGTGCTTCCACACGCCCTCTATTTTAGACTCCAGATGCATCAGGTGCATTCTGGATTTCTCCATGCCAAATGACCCCAAAGCTATCATGGCCACTTGACCCCTTAGGCCTTTATCCTGCACTGTCAGCTCCTGTAGCGTCACTCGAGTGCAAAGGCGGTCCTCAGAACTCTGGGAGTTTGGTGACACAAAGCCAGACGGGTTGTCCTTGATAAAGGCGTCATGTTTTTGGGGTATTTTTGAAACATTGCAGAATCTGTTCTGGACACATAGGAACCAAAAGCAACAAAGTGATCGCCGGATCATAAAGGGGTTCGATCTGTCTGACATAATAAAGATTCATGCAGACTGCCAGACCAAATCAGAACACACACACAACTCTGAAGTAGAGAAACTGGACATTAGGATATTTGGCTAAAACAAGGAACCATGGAACCTGTACAGTTACACCAGCAAGACTTTACCAAGCGTGCACTCACATTTCATTACTAAACTTCTCACTAGATGCTCGAGACTCTCTCTCTCTCTCTCTCTCTCTCTCTCTCTCTCTCTCTCTCTCTCTCTCTCTCTCTCTCCCTCTCTCCCTCTCACACGCACACACCAGCAGTTGGATCAGGCAGATTTGAAACTCTTTTGTTCTGTACGACAATGTGATCAGAAGCCGGGTCTTTCTCTCTGTAAATGATGCCTTAATTGTGCGAGTTAACCAGCTCTACTTCAGCTCCATGAATAACAAAGTGATGAGCTAATGAGGCTTTTTACACTCCACTGCCTTCCTCTTACACATTCCCATGCTTCTGTCTGTCTCTCTCTCTCTGTATTTCTCTCTCTTTGTCTGTCTACCTGTCTCTCTCTCTGTCTGTCTGCTTGCTTGTATGTCTGTCAGTCTGTCTATCTGTCTATTGCGCTATCTTTCTGGCTGTCTGTGTTACAGTCTACTCATCTACCCATCTTTCTGTTTATTTGTTTGTCCTTCTTTCTGTTTGTCTTTCTGTCCACCTCTCTATCAACTCTCACCTTCGGACTTCCTGTTACTGGCTTCCTGTAGCTGCGGATTTAAAACACTGTTGCTCACCTACAAAGCCAAAAACAGACCAGCACCCACTTACCTCAAAGCTCTTATCACATCCTGCACGGCACCACACTCCCTCCGATCCTCTAACACGGCTCGACTGATCCCACCATCTCTCCGGGTACAAGGAAGACCTGCATCAAGACTCTGTTCTGGCACCTCGGTGGTCCGAACAGCTGAGTCACTGGCAGTCTTCAAACAACGTCTAAAGACTTACTTTCCTAAAGTACTTAAAGTAGCAGTTTATTTAAAAAAAAAAACATTTGTATTGTCTGAGCGCTTGTTACTATATTACCTCTCCAACAGAGTTTTTGGCCTGATGGTGTCCGTAGTCCGTGACGGAGTGAACCAGTATCAGAGTGTATTTATTGATAGAGACTTCGAAGCACTTCTGTAAGTCGCTCTGGATAAGGCCGTCTGCCAAATGCCATAAACATAAATCTATCTTTATCTGCTTATCTGTCTGTCAATCTGTCTGTCATTCAATCTGTTTATCAGTCTATCTGGCAGTCTTTCTATCTATCTTTATCCATCTTTCCATCTATGTGTCTTCATATTTCTATCTATATAACCTGTCTTTCTTTCCTCCACTGTCTCTCTCACAAAAACCCTCTCCGCTGTTAACGCCCATCATCCACCAATCATTTATTTATTTGTTTACCGTTTACTCCTCTCTCTCTCTCTCTCTCTCTCTCTCTCTCTCTCTCTCTCGCTTTAACCCCCAGCTTTTCCTTCGACCCCTTTTGTCTTTCACTTTTCTCTCTCTGCTCTCTCTCTTGTTGTTTTCTTCCTTCTTTATCGCTCTCTTTTATCTCTTCATTCATTTTTCTTGGAGCTGGGATGAGGCCTAAAAGGAACGAGGAGCTGGAGCGGGGGGTGCAGCTAGATTTACATAATCTGTGGCGTGGCCCTGGCAGAGAGAGAGAGAAAGCGATAGAGAGAAGGAGAAAGAGTGCCAACCAGGCTGAGGTAGCCCGTCGTCGCCAGCTCTCAGATTAGTGACTCTTAATAGGCTTTAGAGCAGCCAAGTTCACAGAAGGTCTGGCTCATGTGTCAGTGCCAACACCTCTGATTCCCGCAGTGGGAGTGTGTGAGAGGGAAACTGTTGCTTCTTTAATTGATTCCCACAGCATGCACACACACACACACACACACACACACACACACACACACACACACATCTAATGCTCATCTTTGGCTCTTAAGTCGAAGGATCAAGGTTATTATCATTAACAAACACTAAAAAGTAAGAGTACAAAAATGTAAAGCTAAAATAAAAATTCACACTTCGTATTTTAAGCTGAAATTAAAAGGAAAGGTAAAAATAATGCCTCAGACATTGGCAAAAATAACATAAAAAGCAGAAATTAATGATTATTTTTTTGAAATATTAAACTTATGGTGAAATTTAACTTCATTTTAGAGCACTTAGCAAATGAAAATATCTTCGATATGTACAAATTTATGTAGTATTTTCTATTTAAATATCATAATAAAGCAAACTTAAGATTAAACCAAATTCTGGACATTTTTACTCCTTTGAAGTTCTAAATGTTTTCTTCTTTCTAGAAATAAATATGTAAAATTAGCAATAAAATAAGGCTACATCAAGGCTGAAACACTACATCATTTTGACTATATTCATGATATTTCCACAGTAAGATGGATATTAGAGGGAAACGTTTCATGCCACAGCTACTGTGTGCAAAACCCGTTAATGACAGAAAGAATGCTCTCGACTGCCTGTGAACATTCTAATGCGTAACATGAGTTTTGTTTGTCCATAAATTGAATAAAGAGTTAGTAAGTGCTCTATGGTGAATATTTCACCAAACTAAATAAAGTGTCAAATAATAACCAAATGCCAGAATCCAAATTGTCTACACTAATATAGATAGTATACAGATACTTTTTTTTATATTCACTCTAAATGACGGGTGTCACAGTGGCGTGGCGAGTAGCTCACAGCTCCAGGGTTCGATCCTAAGCTCCAGCTATTTATTGTCTGTTTGTTTGTTTCGTATGTTCTCTGTGTGTCTGCGCAGGTTCCCTCTGGGTTCTCCGGTTTCCTATCAAAACATGCCAGTAGGTGGATTGACTCTAAATTACCCCTAGGTATGAATGAGTGTGTGTGTGTGTGTGTGTGTGTGTGTGTGTGTNTAAACATGCTGGTAGACAGATTGGCTATACTAAATTGCCCCTAGGTATGAATGAGTGTGTGTGTGTGTGTGTGTGTGTGTGTGTGTGTGTGTGTGTGTGTGTGTGTGTGTGTGTGCACATAGTGCTCTGAGATGGACAAGCATCCCTTCCACGGTGTCTTCCCACCTTGTTCCAGTGTTCCCCAGAAGGACTCAGAATCCACTACAACCCTGACCAGAATAAAATGCTTACTGAAGGTGAGTGAATGAGTGAATGAGTGAATGAGTGAATGGGTGAATGAGTGAATGAGTGAATGGGTGAATGGGTGAATGAGGGAATGAATACTGAATGCAGAGACACATGTGCACACTATCCGAGTGTAACGGAGGACTCAGGGACAGGTTAAAAGGGTCCATGTGCACGAGGTGTATTAAACAGAATATCCGTTTACCTAACCCTAACCCTAAACGTCTATCCATAATAATAACGTTTATCCAACAAGAGAACAGGCCGAGATCAAAAATACCAAAAGGCAGACACAACATCAAAACAAAGAGGCAAGGCAAAGGCAAAACGAGGCAGGGCAAAAGGTCAAAAACATACTGTAGCTATCCAGAAAAAACAAGGCTCAGAACTCGCAAGAAAGACTAGGCAAAGGTAAGACTTCACAAAAGTGTTAAAGTGTCCATGCCCTTTATGTAGTGATTGAACAGGAAATTGACATGACATTCTTTCTACTCCAAGTTTTAAGACCACTCCCGCGGGAGACCACCACACCTGCAGCCGAGTCTGGGCTGGACGTTACGCCGAGCTGGACGTTACACCGAGCTGGACGTTACACCGAGCCTGGACGTTACACCGAGCTGGACGTTACGGGCTCGACCTGCAATGTGGCTCGGACCTACCAAAGTAATAAAGACAGTTCTCGTAATTACACCGTACACAGTTTTTTGGACTGCATATAGAAAGCACAGAAATGAACTAGTGTGGTTTTGGGGTCATGTCGATCATATGACAATAGATTTATTTATTAATTATTTTTGTTCTGGTACCTGCATTCACAAATAATATAAGCTTTAATAACACTGCAGAAATGACTATTTTCTAGATATTATATGTTATATTTTTAACATTTCTCTCTCATACATATATAACATATACAGCAATAAAATAAGGCAATATACTGTACAGCTTCATTGTACAAGCATTTTATTGCAGGACAAAACATGGATCTTATATTCTAGAGAATAAAGTAATTCTGTCGAGGTTATTAAATAATTCGGCTACTTGGGTGTGAGGTGATGTCTCTTAAGCCAGACATTTACCACGTGACACCAATACAGTCAGACGAAAGAAGACGTGTTAATAGTGTTAAGCAGAAGTGATTGTTTGTGTGTTTGGTCTTTAATCATCTTTCTTTGAGTTGTTTCTCCCTTAGGTGCATATTTTTGCCACCTGTCTCTCTCTCTCTCTCTCTCTCTCTCTCTCTCTCTCTCTCTCTCTTTCTTGCTCTGATTTTGTCACATTTGTGAATGTTTGTGATCGTTTCTCGTTTCTCTGTCACTGCTGTTCTTTGTTTAATCATGGCATGTGTGTGTGTGAGAGAGAGAGAGACAGAAGGATGAGTTCTCTCACAGTGCCGTCCTTTCTTCAGCCATGCCTGGTGCCAAGGTCTTAAGATTACTGCCCCTGGGTGTGTGATGAGAAACTGTTGCTTCCCTGCATTCGGCTGCCAAGTCTCGGCTTTGCTGTAGTGTGGGGGGAGGTAGAGGGAGGAGTGGGTGGGAAGGGTTGTAGGAGAATTCACACAGTTTAACACACACACACACACACACACACACACACACACACACACACACACATAATACTTAATTTAGGTCAAAGTAGATTTACTGGAATGACCAAACCAGCATGCAGCATCTCAGTCGCATCCAAATCCCAAATCATAAGGAATAAAACACTGTGTCATGCTATCCTAGGAAAATAATCAACAATGGAATGGTGTGATGGAGCAGAGTTACTGTTTCCACCCTGAAGCTGAACTTGATTATTTCCAATAACGTTTTCCGACCACAGCAATTTGCCAGTGATTTTTTTTGTGATTTATTAAGCATTTTTTTTTATTTGTTTATAGTTACATTTAATGTCGTATAATTTCAAACAGGTTCGTTCTCATTATCACCTTTGTTATAGGAGCACCAGCCTCTCCTTTTTTTCTCTTTCTTGAACCTAATATGACAAAAAAAATGCAGCTTCAGTACAATGACTCTTTGGCATTTCACACTTGAGGGGACTGTGACCTCTGAGGAAGGTCTTTACAATTATTTATTCGGTCTCCTCACAGAAAACTTCACCATATCAGTGATTACACGCAGTCGGTTTATGTGGAGGATACAAGTCGCCGTGTAACAAGCACATTAATATAAACCTGCGATAAAGAGTTCCACGGAGCAAACATGGAGACTCAGCACCGAGTCCAAGAACAAAGTCCAAGAAATAGTCTCCAGCCCATGGTTACAGAGGGTGACGCTGGACAGGAGCAGCATTCAGAGGCAAGTAGTGTTTAATAAACCGGAGGACTACCCAATTACGTGACCAAAGAGGTAGGACCTAGTAAAAGCTGTAGAAGGACGTCAATTTTGTTTCCTTTTAGAGTCTTCTTTGGTCTCTTCCTGCATGTTTGGTTTGGTTTGGTTTGGTTTGGTTTGACTCAAGGTCCTGAGTTTATGGCATCTTTTGGGTTGGTAGTAATGCAGGGTAGAGTTAATGCCTTGCTCCTTTTCCCGACAAATTTGTCAAGATCTCGTTTCTGAAGATTTTCCACCATTTTCCTGGCGGCTCTCTGTAGCAGTTGAACATTTTCCATGACAATGTGCCGACTCCCTGGCAGGGTGCCATTAGTTATTATTCATAGAGCCATAGAACTGGGATTTAAACCAATATTGGTTTGTCAGCGCTCTTTCACAGCGCATGCCTTTCATGGCATTATGGGGTTTTCCAACTGCATGCCCTCTTTGTCATTTCACTCTCTCTCTTCTTTAAATTCCTCAATAAACACCTCGGTCATAATGGACACCATATACTTACATTGGTGAACAGAATTATGGGATCAGTTTCGGCTTCTTTGCCCAGGCGAAGGATCGACAGACTTTTTCTCAGGATTGGGAAATGTTCCTCAAAAATGTTCTAATGCCTACGTAGGCAGCCTGGAATGCAGGGGGTGGTGATTTTTGATGCGACCATATTGTGCATGTTGAGTCTAAGAAAGTCGTGTGTGTACGTGTGTTTAGATGGTTGGCTTTCCAGTTTCGGTTCAGTCGCTCTCTCCTCAGTAGCTTTGATTTCATACGCCTGATTATTTTCCTTCAGAGCCACTCAAGGATGAAGCTCAAGGGGTCTGAGGTCCCCCTTCACCCCACGGCTGAATGGGACAACCGGACAAACCCCCGTCCACCTCGTCTTAAGCCGGCTTTACACTGTACCATTTTCAAAAATCACACATCATAAAAGAATTCTTTGGCTACGAATTGAGATTACCGGCGGCTGATTTAGTGCCATTACAACTAATCAAGACAGTCACACTCTGCAAAAACTAATTTTAGAGTCACACTCACGACGACATTGTGAGCGGATGTTAGGTGGTTCAAGATGACAGAACAGCTACAACACAGAACGGCTACAAATACGTTAGTGACAACGGCAAAACGTAAACAAAATGATCGTTATTACCGCAAACTCACTTTGAAGAATGTTTGTGTTTTCTGCATGAGCTGATTTTCAGATCACGCTGATTCATGATGGAAGCGGCAGTAGTTTTTGTTCTTGTAGGTATTTTCTTTACTCGCGGGTCTATCATTAGAGGATCTTCATCGTATAATCTCCTTCTTTCTTTTTTTCTTTCTTTCCTTCTTTCACACTCCTTT
>CM074972.1:11884501-11921646 GCA_037577455.1 Pangasius macronema
TTTCTTTCTTTCTTTCTTTCTTTCTTTCTTTCTTTCTTTCTTTCTTTCTTTCTTTCTTTCTTTCTGTCTTTCTTTCTGTCTTTCTGTCTTTCTTACTCCCTCCTTGTCTCCCACTTTCTGTATATTTCTTTCTCTACTCTCTCTCTGTCTCTCTCTCTGTCTCTCTCTCTCTCTCTCTCTCTCTCTGTCTCTTTCTCTCTCTCTCTCTCTCCTTCCACAAATGTAATACACTCACATCACTACTTTAATGAAAGTACCATTCAGGACTAACATGCCATGTTTAGGTTGTGAGTTTTCAGTTACTCTGTGTAGCCTCACACATACTCACACACACTCACACACCCTCAGACACACACCATGTGTAAACGTTCGATGTTTGGGCTGGTCAGGGTTTTAAACCGGCCCGAGACAAGGGCGTGGCAGAGTCCATTCTGTCCTGCATTGTGGAGGCGTGAGAGGTTTTCGCTCCATCCAGTGAGAAAGGAAGAGGCCGAGCCGGCGACATCTCAGAAACAATCAGCGTCACGCCTCACCGCAGCTTGGTTAAATTATATGCAAATATGTCCGAAGTGTCGGGGCCTTTCTTCACCCCGGTGGCCTGACTCACGGCTTTTCCACCCCTAATCCCGAGCACAGTGGAGAATAGCGCAGCCTCATTTGCCTAAATACGGCAAGAAATACAGGAACTTGTCCAGACTTAGACAGGAGTGATCTGTATGGCAACAGAAACATCACTTTATAGTTTCACAGTAAATGACATATCAAAATATCTTGTTTAGTGGATAATGATAATAATAGCAAATCAGCAGTGACACAATTAGCATTATTTTTAGCATCATTTTCACACAGTTTATTATTTGGCCCAAATCTGAAGCCACATTAAACTTTCGACAAACATTCCAGACAAACCGAAGAGTTGTTTACAACTGTAGCTAAAACAAATCACGTCCCATCTAGCTAACCATCATATTCGTGCTCGTAAGTTATCAGAAGTCATATTATGGTTAGTTTTAGCTAGTGTAGCTTGACCTCACAGTTTATCTAGCTAGCTTGAAAACCATTTAATCCCGATCCACTAGGGTTAACATGCTTAGTTAGCTTTAGTCTAGCTGTGTTATTCAGATATGTTCCCCCCGCCACTGTTATTGACTGATCCAGTTTGTTGTTTGCATTATATTTAAATATAGGTGGAAGAGTCCAAGTCATTGGAAGGGGGGGAGGACATTGTATTTGCCTGAATGCTCTAGGAAAGAAGCTTATTGTCAATCAATGAGTCTTAGACCAACAAACTGATCTGCAGAATCCTGAGGACTGATGGAGTGACAAGGCTAATGTGGCTAACAAGAAAGGGAAGCTTTTAGCTGCCAGTTTAGCACTGTGCAAATCTGGTGACTGACTAGACGGTGTAGTTAGCATCCAAGGGAGGAAGTAACACAGTATAATTATTGGTTTGGTTTTGTATCTGTATTCTACTTTCAACTTTTACTTTCCACACACTAAAGTTTCATAAGTCATAAGCTGACTTTTTTTTTGTTTTTGCTACGTACACATTGTATTTATCAATTGTAACAGCTAGCTTTTAGCACTTAGCTAGTTAGTTTTGTCAGGAGTTATTATCACACTAGCATCTGAAAGTTGTTGTTAGTTTGTCTTAGCTAATGTTTTTTAGCCACATTCTTTGGTTCCCATGTGAAACAGACACTCATTTACCAACAGAAACTACAAAACCATCTTTTTCTTTTGTGAATCTTTTGTGCACTTTTGGTTTTGTGCAAGAAATGCAATGAAATTTTGCTACTCAAACGAAGTCATCCCAGAGATTTTTTTTTTTAAAAACATGTTTATTAAATTTGAATATCTAGATTTTCATTTGAAATGTGCACATATAAATTAAACACAAATACAACAAACAAGCAATCTACAGTGCGACGTGTGGCGTCGTGTGCAAGCTGTGTGAGTGGCTCATGAAGTTCATGTAATGGTGATGGTCCAGTCCGTGCTGCTGCGGGTAGGCGAGCGCCGAGCCGTGCCAGGATAAATGCCCGCTGTGGCTTTGCTGGAAGACGGGCTCGCTCGGGTTCTGATGGCACTCTGGCGGAGAGCGTAGCTGACACAGGAAGTCTACAGGCTCGGGTGAGGTAAACGCAGACTCGTAGCGCGAGCCGAACACGGGCTCTGAAACCACCTTGGACTGCAGGAAGGCCAGGATGCGAGCGTACTTGTTGTCTTTGGTCTCTGTGCGCTCCACCGTGGTCAGGTAGTGCACCAGGTTCTTCATGCACTCGTGGTAGCCATAGTGGAAGTAGTTGGCGAACTCGCTCAGGAGCTCTCCTGCAGGCACAATTACGAAATTTAGTTGATTGGTGAAAGCAGTTAATTGCTAGATGCTCTGGGAGAACATTTAAAAATTCTACAAGCCAACAACGGGGGGTTTCTCTTTTAGAAAACGTTCCAATTCAAACCCCTTTTGAAAGCTAGAACTGTTAACCATCCAGAGAACCCCTGAGAAACCCCCTTTTTTCCAAGAGTGCATGGCTGTCATGTTTGTATTGTTTGTAATGTTTTTATTGTCATGAGGCAAAAAATGTAGATGCCGTTCTGAACGATTTCATTGCCTAATATAAATCTATTTAAAAAACACAATTCCTAAACTTTAAAAACTTTTAAAAATATATATATTAATACATTTTGTATTACTTTTGCCAGTAAGTTCTGTTTACTTAATTGTGCTTTAAAAATGTTGGCCAAAGTGATGCACGTACTAGTGGTTTAATCCTCAGGCTTCCACACATCTCCATAGGATACGACTTTAATATTCCAGTACGTTTAGTATCCTCCAATCGATATATAGGATAAGTCTGTTCAGACTCTAGGCTTACTGGTAGTTAGCGAATGATGAAGACTTACAGATGGACTATTTTAAAAGCATCCGAGTAACGAGGCCTGTTAAATAATTTACACATTAGTTTAAACATTATTTTTACACACCAGTTTTTTTTTCTCCATTTTCGATAATATCAATTAATCAATTAATTTCTACTGTCGCCTTTGTATCAGTGCATTGATACAAATTGTTGGGCATACTATTTTTACTAATTAAGACATGAATGTAATATTATACTATAACATTACTATATTGTATTATATTATATTATACATTGAATATGTCGCATGAACAAAAATTTTGAACGCATATTAAGTAACTGATGTTCTTTTGGACTCATGTATCAGGCAGTACGTAGCCAAGTATTAGAAGTATTTATAAGTATTAGAAGTAGGACTGTTTGGAATAATGGTAAGGAATCAGTACATGTACATTTGCTATTGTATTTTTTTTGTGAGCAACCAAGTCATTTGGGATCCCAAACTGAGCCCAACTAGTATGATGTAGGGAACCATATGGGTCACAGTTGCCCTGGATGAAGCAAGAAATAAAGTGCAGCTGAGAGATGGAGAGCATGAGGACCTTAGTGACGTACCTTTTTCTCTCCCGCGGGGAAAGTCGGCTGAGTGCAGAGCGCGCAGGTATTGTACTGTCATCTCTAAAATTTCTGCCTTCTCCAGCTTCCCACAATTCTGTGTAATAAGATAAGATAAGATAAGATAAGATAAGATAAGGGCTTGTTAAGGACATCGACAAGCAAAAATGTAGACGTTTACTGTATATATAAAAACATGGACTCTATAAAAGTTAGATTCACTTTGATGCACATCACGGATGTATTATAAATTTGGAGAATTTTAACTTCATATGTTCATTCCATAAATTCAGCACTGGTAATTAAATATTTCCAAACTACTGATTACTCCCAGCATACTTTCATACATTAACTGTAATAAGTTATTATACTCCTTCCCAGACGGATGGATAGATGATAAAAGAGAGTTACGCTAAACTTAACTAAACGCAGCAAAGGATTTTTTTTTCCACTCAACCTTTTGTCCCAGTGAAGTGCAGCGATTGTGCGCTACCTGTTTGGCCAGGGCCATGGGGACGGTTTTGCCGAGTTCATTCAGACAGCGGTTGATGCGATCTCTCCTCCTCTTCTCGATCACCTTGTGTGAGACGGGTGTTCTCTGCAGGAAAACAGTTAACGTAGTGAAAGATGCTGCAAAGTCAAGTAGCTTGATTGTTCATCTCGTTTTTGTGGGCTAGCTAGGAGAAGCTACAGTAACAAACCGTAACGGGGTACACTGCTGGATTGCTTGACAAAAACAACAATTTACTCAGTGGTGTAATGTTTATTAAGTCAGTAATGAAGAGCTTTGTGTCATTCTGAGTTTCTGCATCACAAATTACCCTTAAATGTCATTATGATCGCCAAGCGCTTACTGATTTTTTTTTTTTTACTAAAATCACTCCTACATATTGACACTTAATAACATTTTCCAGTTTGCAAAAGCAGCTCTTAACACAGTAAACCACTAACATGACTCTTTTAGTAAGGTGTCAGTGTTGTATTACTATTATTAAAGTACCACTGTCACATATAGCAGAACTCTTAATGTGTTTTGTGTATGTTATTTAACTAAATATCTAAAAGTGACTTTCACAAAGTGCCGAGTTAATGAGCCAGTCTGTCTCTTCATTATATTAAATATTATATCTATAAATAGGTCTAAACGTGGCAACTGATTTATAGAAGTTTTCTATTACCAGTGAGCCAATACTGAACCATTTCACACTCCACATACACACCTAACGAGCTGCTTTTAAACCAAGAGAACCTTCATTTGCGCATATTTTCTGCTCATTACTGACAGCAGACACAGATTCTCTCAAAAAGAGTGGATGAGAACAGATGAGAACAATGATTTTGAAATCCAGATGGGTTACCATGTTCACATTTCTGCTTTAAAAATTAGTCTATATTTTAAATTTTACTTTATTGATCAAATGCGTTATGGATGAGCAGGACCCGTGCGCGCGCGTGTGGTCTTTCCGGTCACGCGCTGGTTTACGTTCAAAAACATTATTTTGTGCACATTTTCAAACTTGTCCTGAAAAGTGTCAAGTCAATAAAACCGTCATGAGTTGAATGAAATAGCAAACACAGAGTCCTGTATTTCATTTGTCAGCTCCATGCGCGCGCTGGTTCGGACACAAGCGCGCGGTTTGGGACGCGACCCTTTTGGCGCCGTTTAACTCGCATCTAATAAGGACTTTATAAACAACAAAAAGGTTTGAGGGAAAGTTTTTTTTTTAAAGAACTTCTTTGGCTGTCTTTCCAGCAGAACCCTTGTTCTTGGAACATGAATGGGTTTGAAAGAACACTAAGAAGATCCATCATTAGTTTAGTAGTGATGTGTTATGCAGCAAAATAGATTAGTGAAGCAAATCCACTTAGCTGGTTAGTTAGTTAGTTAGTTTTTTTTTTTTTTTAAATAAATGTGCACAAAATGATCCTATATGTTTATATGTTGAAATGGGGCGCGCGCGCATGTGGAGCGCATCTTACCTTGCGGTCCTTCATCTTTGAAGCCATCATTTCTTGGGAAATGCAAATAAAAGCAGTTATTTCAGATTTCTGCCAGTGATCCAGAAATTGTGCCGTGCACTGCACTGTAGATTCCTGTGGCCTGAGACTGAGGTGTGTGTGTGTGTGTCTGTGTGTGTGTGTGAGTGCAGTCTCTTTATAAAGCGGATTGTGCGCATGCATGGCCTCCCAAATGATTCCTCAGGGATTAAAGGCGAGAAAGCTGTTTTTTTGGTTAATGTGCTCGCTTATAGGATCAGTTAAAGTGAAAGAGAGAGAGGGGGGAGAAAAACCTGAAACCGTGGGCTCGAGGAAAAGGGGGGCAAGTGCTGTTTTGTTAATCCACGTGGCTGTCTCATGGACACGTGACTATCTGAAGGGACGTCATCCGAGAGCGCGCGGAGAGGAAGACCGCAGCCAGTGCGCGCGACTGAAACCCGCTTTCTGGTTGTTTTCCGGTCGGGTTGTAGGTGTTTGCTCGTGCACTAGATAGCACACTCCGTTTTTTAATAAGAGCATTGCCGCGTGCGTGAGCACGTGAGCACTTAGTTGGTCAATGTGTCAATCGGAGCGCACTTTTGGTGCCATCGTGTCCAAAATGGCGCCCTGTTCCCTACTCCATACTCCCTACTCCCTACTCTTTACTTCTAACTTCTTACTCTCTACAAAGTGCATTTTGGGAAACATCATTAAGACACTGATGTAAGATCTAATGCAATGCAAACTCTTGGAACTAAAGGTACCACAGTGTGGTACCATGAATGAAATGTCTGGTGCATGTGGAGTACCTTTCATTAAATAATAATAATAATAATAATAATAATAATAATAATAATAATAATAATAATTAAATAAAGCTTATAAGATGAATTAGTGGCCCTTAAGGACACGTTATGTACCCTAAATTATTTCTAAAGCTGTATAGATACATGCCGAAGATTTAAACCATGCACAAGTGGTACCATCATCATCATCATCATCATCATCATCATTTACTGGTAGAGCGAGATTTCATGAATGCAGCATGCTCTTGCAGAACGGCTGAACTTGTACATCGTGCATGAGGAAAAGCAAAAAAAATATTGGCACCCCTTGTCTGAGTCACTGCACTTTCAGGAAAAAAAGAGTACTGAACTGTAAACTAACCTTTCCATGCCACTGATGATGATGGTACCAACAAGTGTGCATCTTTTGTACCTTTAGTGTGTACGTGGTAATGTGTTGTATAGATGTGTCTACATTTAAAAGTGATTTAAAGTGCATAATTCTTGTATCTTTTTAATATTATAGGTGTGATGGTGCCACAGGGAGAGAGGAGGTTAGAACTCTTTGAGTGTGTCATAAATAAAGGATCTGACATGGAAGCCACTCTGTAGAGTTTAAAGCTTCTCCTGTGATGACAAACTGAATGTTGTTAGATTGTTGACTCTCAGAAAGAAAAGATACTAAACTATATCTTTCGTTCCCTGGAGTTTTATCCTCCTAGAAAGATGCACAAAGCCTACCTTTAACCCAGCGACTATAAGACACACTTCAGTACCCAGTGTTTCC
This sequence comes from Pangasius macronema, assembly GCA_037577455.1. Classification (NCBI taxonomy): domain Eukaryota; kingdom Metazoa; phylum Chordata; class Actinopteri; order Siluriformes; family Pangasiidae; genus Pangasius; species Pangasius macronema. Next base: position 11,891,530 of record CM074972.1, read on the forward strand.
TCGCGCACCACTGCAGTGCATGAGTGAGGATTTCAGGAGAGCTTTGCTTTCTGAATATAACTTTAAAATGATTGAACACTTGCTAAACCCGCACTGTGAAGTGAACATGCTGTGGTCTGGACACTTGAACCCTGTTGAACTTGTAATATCGCTGGTTCTCTCGACGCACGCGCGCGTTTAGGGACGCGAGCGCTTTTGGCGCAGTTTACGCGGATTTTTTTAAACTTTTTTTTTTTTAAAAGCCTGTCTGCTGTCATTGAAGTAATTAAGCAAAGCCTATAATAGGCTGTTCCGCCGTGTTGGACAGTAGACGCTTTTTCTGATGCTGGAGTTGTCTCCGTGTCCTCCTCCTCCTCCTCCCTCCGCTGTGTTCACACGACTCGGTGACACGGAGATCTTTCACGCAAAGCGTGTGTTTTACACTCCCAAGCCTCGGCAGGTGTGTGCGGGGGAGCTCTTGGGCCTGGCATAGCCTCCAGACACACACACACACACACATGCATGCACACACTCCGGGCACACCGCCTTTTTTGCGCCACAGTGATGATGATGGGTTTTTTTTTCCACCCACCACCTCTGGACGGCTCAATTTGTATCCTATTATCCTATAAGAAAATGTCTATTGAGCGGAATGAATGGTTGCACTGAGTCTAAATTTTAATAAAAAGAAGAGAGCGAGAAAGAAGAAGAATGACGGAACGCAGCTGGCCCCCTGATCCTCCATCACCTGCGCGCCCCTATTCATTTGCCCTAATTTCGCTCAACTTAACCAACTTGGGAAGGACTCATTCGGGCATTGTTTGCCAAGGGTGAAGCTTTCTGATCGAATTAACACCATGTTTTGATCCGGTAAATGTCATTAGAAAGAAAAAAGAGAAGAGAGAGAGAGGGAGAGAAAAAAAAACAACAGTCGCGTCCAGAAGGGGGTCTTTGGCTACAACGCGCAAAAGCGCACAAAAGGACTTCTTTTTGTGTNTGTGTGTGTGTGTGTGTGTGTCTCCGTGTCCCCATGTTGCCCAAGTTCGTGTCCGACAAAGGGCATTATTTTATACTTGAATACATTTCATACAACAATCGGCTGTTTGTTTTTCTCCAGCCATATTTTCACACCGGGGTTAAACAACGGGGGTTTATTGTGCTCGCCGCACCGCGCGCCCTCCAAAGCGCGTTTCTGCGCGTCTGCTGCTGATTTAATCTCCCAAACACTGAGCTGGTGTGTTCTGTGTGTTTAAAAAAAAAATATCACACCGTTTCTGTCTACGCACCATTAAAGAAGGGGGATGGTGTTAAAAAAAAAGAAGAAGAAATAAAAAGATTTTTTAAAAGAATAAAAGCTCCTTGGATAGCTGCGCTGGAAGGAGAGAGAGAGAGAGAGAGAGAGAGAGAGAGAGAGAGAGAAAGGCACCAGTGAAGTAGACTAAAAGCAGAAAATCCCATTAGTTTGATTGTTGGATTATTTTCCAGCGCAGGACGAACACACTCTGAAACATTCGCTGCTCCAAGGTGCGAAACTTTGGCGCGGGTTTTGAATCTTGCTGCAGTTTTGGATGCAGCGCGTCTGAGCCGCAAAACCCAAACAGCGCACAGACATTTACACAAATCTTCTTCATACCTCCTCAGATGTTGTTAGAACATTTCAAATTTTCATATATAGTCTGAGACTGAGATCACAAATGCTTAATTATTGCATTAAGCAGCATTCAGTGTTTAAAGATCTTCAAGTTTGTCTTTTTTTGAGTGCGTCTTTGACTTCAGAGATTCATTTGAGCTCATTTTCTCCTTCTGTACAATGAATTTAAAAATAATCCTCGCTCTATAATTAATACACAACTCCAGTTTAATAAATGTGAGTTTTAAATATTTGCAGAAAGTTTTTTTTTTCTCCTTTTGGTTTGTGACTAACATGTCCAGGAGGACGCGCATACTTCTGTTCCTCATTTAGACCTCGTGATTAAAATGATTAGTTCTAAAACTTTTTATTCCTAAAACATTTAACCTGTAGTTTGTGAGTAGTGATTAGTTTCCGGTCTTATGGTTATATGGTGAGTTTTGTATGATGTGAGCGATGAATATATAATATATATATATATTTTTTATGGGGAAAAAAAAGTTCATTCATTTCATTCGCCAGATTTTAATTACACTCAAACCCTGTGCACATTACACGCGTGATCAGTGCTTGCTGTGTCATTAATTCGCAAATAATTAGCAAAAAGTAATGTAACTGCATCTCACAGAGAAATCTGCATGACTTAATGAACCGGAATCACGTTTTCAAGCAAAAAAAACGCAGTGCGTAAAAACACACGCCAGCTGCGTGCGAGCCAGTGCACCGGAGTCCCGCTGCAGGGTTTACTTCATTTATTTATTTATTCTTTTATTTATTTTATTTTATTTTATGGATCTGCTGAGACAGTCAGGGTCCAAAACTCATATGCACAGTGGGTGTAAATGGCCTCAGAGTATGCGTTGATAATTATTATGCTGTGGTCGTGTCAGGGACAGCTGTAAGGCTTAGCGGTGTTTATGCTGTAAGTGTGTAAGTGTGTCTCTGTGTGACAGTTTATTTTCTCTGCTCTTCTAAAAAACCAATCACTGTGTAAGATTCACATCATTTTGAAGCCTCTGTACTGCTGTACTGCTAAACGATTCTTCAGTGAGTCTAAACATGCATGACTGTACAGCAGCTTTAAAATAAGCTCGCATGCTCAGTGCATCTCTGACTCCATCTCTGACTCCATCTCTGACTCCATCTCCATCTCTGACTCCATCTCTGACTCCATCTCTAACTCCATCTCTGACTCCATCTCTGACTCCATCTCTGACTCCACTGCTGTCTTTCCTGATAGAAATACACGCTTTATTATTAATGCTGAGTCTCATATACTATCACACAGACACGTGTTCCTCCGCGCACTGTGCAGTAAATTACAATAATCTACTATTACACGTACAAAAACGATGATGATGATGGTGATGCTGCTGCTGCTGATGATTATGGTGATGATGATGATGATGGTGATGGTGATGATTATGGTGATGCTGCTGCTGCTACTGATGATGATGATGATGATGATGATGGTGATGCTGCTGCTGCTGCTGCTGATGATGATGATGGTGATGGTGATGATTATGGTGATGATGATTATGGTGATGCTGATGATGATGGTGATTATGGTGATGATGATGATGATGGTGGTGGTGGTGATGCTGATGATGGTGATGATGATGATGATGATGATGGTGGTGGTGGTGATGCTGATGATGGTGATGATTATGGTGATGCTGCTGCTGCTGCTGCTGCTGATGATGATGGTGATGATTATGGTGATGCTGCTGCTGCTGATGATGATGATGGTGATGATGATGATGATGGTGATGGTGATGATGATGATGGTGATGATGATGATGATGATGGTGATGCTGATGATGATGATGATGATGATGATGATGGTGATGATGATGATGATGATGATGATGGTGATGATTATGGTGATGCTGCTGCTGCTGATTATGATGGTGATGATGATGATGGTGAAGGTGATGCTGATGATGGTGATGATGATGGTGATGGTGATTATGGTGATGATGATGATGATGATGATGATGGTGATGATGATGGTGATGGTGATGATGATGGTGATGGTGATGATGATGTTGTTGATGGTGATGATGAAGAAGAAACTTTTTCAGTTTTATTATTTACAGTTTGTTTCTCCTAAAACAAGATGAAAAGTTTTTAATTCGAAAACAAATTTGAAAATTACAACTTTTGTAAAATGAGATTAAAAGCATCATCACTGCACTAGTGATATTTACTAGTGATAAATTCTCAATCTAATTTAGTTCATTTAGCTCTAATATTAAGGTATTAGCGCCTCAGTGACTAGCAACAATAATATCTTAAAATTGTAATGCTGTTGATAAAATTATAATATGAATAATATATATTAATATGTAATGTTTACGGTTGTTTTTCATCATTTAAACGCACCCCCCCCCCCCTTCCTCAGTGGAATGATCCGTTTCCATGGTGTTCTTCAAGCGCCAATCAGAACGCGAGATCTGCATCAAACAGAATTCGAATTTTGAACAGTGAGTTAGCATGTAGCACAGAACGAGTTGTGCTTCTCTCTGGGGAATTTAATGCTTAAATTACTCATATTTTCCTTTATATTAGCTCTACATGTTTATTTATTTACTATATGTTTATTTGTTGTTTTACTTGTTACCTTTATTCCTTCTTTTGGCGTATTTTTGGCTCAGTTGAGTGGTTTAATGGTGTTTTTTAATGTTAGAGCGCCCCCGTGTGGAGAACAACAGCCTCAGCACCAAATCACTAATCATTTCCAGGAGCATTTTGGGATTTTTAAAAAATATCTGATAAATCATTGAAACTAAATCATTTAAGAAATGGTTAAACACCTAAATAAATTAAATACAGTCTAAAAACAAAAACAAAGTGTGTGTGTATTGTATACTAAAGTATAGTATATATAGTAAGTTAAATGATTAATTAATTATCAAAATAATACATAAAGTACCCCAGATTATAATTTTAGTATAATTGAATTAACCCATAAGTAAATTAAATGTTAAAAAAATAAATAAATAAACGCAGTGTCTGATTGATATTGTATTTCATATAATATTTTCTACTGTACATGTGTGTGAATTTTCAGATGGTTTGTGTGGAACCATGAGGCAGTGTCTCGGCCTGGGCCAGGTGAGGGCTCGGATGATCCTTTGCCACGTAGAACAGGCTTATTTCATCAAAATATACTGGTTCCAATGTAGGTTTTGGGGATTATGCCCAGCGGGGCTTCATGTGAGACCCAGTGACCCGTGGTGACCTCGGGGCCCAAGCGCCGTGGGTCTGTCTCCCATTAGTGCACAGAAAGAGTGGCGTATTGTGTCCATAACAGCTTTTTTATCTTCTGTATAAACATGCAATCACCTCTGATTTCCAGTGAAGCCTCTATATTGAACTTTTGTGAGTTTATTTAAACAGAAGCTGACATTACACACTACAATTCTTCTTGTAGCACTGCAGCCGGAGCTGGGTATGTTATCAGCTCTAGAGCAGAAAAAGAGAAAGAAACTGATTTTTACACACAACTTATAAAACTTATAAAACTTATAAAACTTATATAAACCAAAGTTAATCTGCATCAGATACTAACTTGTTGTAGCTTCTCTCTCTCTCTCTCTCTCTCTCTCTCTCTCTCTGTGTGTGTGTGTGTGTGTGTGTGTGTGTGTGTGTGTACTTCACATCTAAATTTGCCTCAAATTAAAGGTAATTAATTAATTAAAAAAGTAAACAACTACTGCTTAATTTCAGAGACAGTTTCAACATCTTGTGGTTTATTATTTTTATTTACATAAGAAATATATATTCAAATAAAAAATAAATTCACAAGTCATGAGTTATAATCACAGAAAATTCATAAATAAATTGTTAATATGTTTCTGACAATCTGAGGAATCATATGATTGAAGTAAATTCCACTGAAATGTGCAGCTTTTCTATATTTTCTAAATTCAGAACTAATTGTGCTTTAGTTTATGTTTTGAAGAAATTGTTTGTCTGTTTAATATTTTTTGCTAGGTGATATTTTTTCATATATTATGTTATTTTTTCTACATTATGTGAGAATGTGACTGATGAAAGGCTGAGAGGTTTCACTAGGCGGCTGTAAACGCTGTGTTTGTCCACTAGATGGCGCCATTACACTGTTTCAATTCATCCTTTTTCAAATCATAACTCCTATTTTATACATATCCTAATCCTAATCCTATCTCTTGTGCCTTATTATTAATATTAAAAGAAAATCCTAAATGTAATACTTGCACTAGTAAATAAAATTAAGATATTTAATATTTTACATTTTACTTTTGTGAGTCGAATCTTAATTAAGCAAAAAGATTCGCTTCAGCTCGGACTATCACTTATTTCTTAGCCATAAAAAGTTGTAATAAAGTTCTTTTTTAGTCTGCTGAATGTGTGTTATTGTAAAGTACTATATTTCTAATTAACACTCTGAGTAGTGAATCAAAAGAATCGAAACCCGTAATGTTCAATTCATTTAAACTCGGTTCAAAAGAATCGACTCAGGAAAGAGAGCCGTTAGTGGTTTGCAACGCATGCAGGAGAGAAGGCCAATCAGCGGGCCGCTCGTGAGCATGAACTAGCGTACTAGCCAATCACAGCGGGGGAGGCGGGGCTTGTGTGTGGATGGGTGTGTCAGGGGAATAAACCGCAGCACCGCGTGTCTCTGGATGTCGGCGGCGTTCATGTGAAATTCAAGCGGTTCAGGTTTGTTCAGCTTTTAATTTTATATTCAGAAACACAAACTGGGTCGGAGAGCTGCATGTTAGCGACATGTAGGAGGTTGTTTGATAATTTGTGTTTTTAAAAAATCATCTTTGCGAAGCTTTAAAGGGAAATTGTTCGTCTGCTTAATGTTACAGTTGCGTGCGTTTACTCCTGTTGCATTCTGGACTTATATTTCAGTTTTCTGCTGTCCTGCATGTGTTTGTTTTTCATATTTGTAGGTATTATCTGAACTGAGTTCATATTTCAGGAAAAGAGCATTTCATCATTCACCACTTGTTAACACACTCTCGGAAATACAGGTAGTAAACAGGACTTGTCCTTGTTTCTGGGGTTGCGTCATCATAGGTGCTTCCTTAGTACCTTTATCATGTGTGTTTCATCTGAAAGCATGAATGTAGTGTACATTAAAGTAATTAAGGCTACGTATCTGAACCTAGAGGTCCACCACATGTAGCTTCCCAGGTGAAAGATGCGTGCTACAGGTACAAAGGAAGATGCAGTCTTGATTGCACTATCAGAGCAACAAGGACATTTATTAGTATCTTTATCAGGTAGATAAATAAATCTGAGGTTCTGGTTTGGAAATTTTAAGATGAAGGCATGTGCAAGAGAAGAAGGTCTGTGTGATCTAGAGTAACAAAACCAGGGAAGGTGGAGGTCATTTCAGCAGTCAGTAGGTCTCGACCCTAGCTCATGGGGTACCCCATGTCCTGCACATTTTGCCAATTAACAGCACTTTATGAGTCGAGGTGAGGTAGAGCAGGGAAAAGGCTAAACCGTGCAGTGCAGAGGTACTACAGGACCAGGGCTCCAGGGAGTAACAGTTAGCCAGGTCCTGTGGCCCGTATGCGGTTACATGGACCCTCTGGGCTTGTGTAATCTTCAGCTTTGTTTGGAAACACGGCTATTGTTTTTGGAAAAACAAGTCATGTTAAAGTTCCATAATCGAAAGTTATGTTGGCTCGAATCATCCTCCAGTCCGTGGCATGGAAAAGGCCACGACAGCAGCTGCAGCCCCGGGTGGAAAATTCAGATTACATAAGGTGAAGCAGATGCGAAACGACTCAATAACTGTGAGTGTGTGGGAAATGTATCACACTCAGTCAGAGCACAAAATCCAGCCTGAGCTTCACCATGTGCAACATGGTCATGTGAAGCAGAATGTTTCACCCTTGTGGGGCATGTTTGGGAATCTGATAATCTGATCATTTCTGATATTTGATAACATTTCTGATAATCGATAACCCTCCCCATAATACGACAGCTACTATCCGGTGAGGGTGAAGGATAGCTCAGCTTCCTCCGGGACACGTGAAGCCAGCCAAAGCATCTTTTCGAACTGCTGAATATGCTTTGTCACAGGAGGAGATGGGGTGAACATCGAGTAGTAGCGCACGTCTCCGAGTCTGTCACAAGCACTAACTAGAGCTGAATTCTTGTCTTAGTGACAGTAAGTAAAGTGTAATTTTAGACATAGTGTAGTGTACAGTGTATTTTCTTAGTAATTTTCCTACACATGTATGAAATTGTTCATATTCTGGAGAATTTTACCTCGTTTCTATCATCACTGTGCCTTTACATTGTTGTAACCTCAAACAAAAGTGCTTTTGCACAGAAGAAAAGTCCTCATTGAGCTTTGCTTCCCCTTCTATGCTATAAGAAGCAGATTATAAGAATTCAGCCCTGTGTTGAATGTTATAACCAGATGCACTCAGGAATGTCTGGAATTTTGTCTAAGAGGTTTGGGACAAAGGAAGTGGATGAAATGCAGCAGATGTGTAAGAATCAAAATGTGTCCATTTGTGTCAAGCTGCTCATGAAGTACTGAAATAGGTTCTATGTGACCTTCAGGATCCCACGTTATTGACATTACATTGACTTTACCTGAAAAACAGATCGAAGGCTACTAAGCAGCGTAGCTATTATATTAAAATAATACTTGCACAGAAAAAAAAAAATGTACCCAAGTGCAGTTGATTAGCCAAGACTTATTTGGCGTTTAAGGTTTTCTTCTTTAGTTTTTACCCTGGGGAAACATGGGTAACAAGTAAACAAGTAACATGGAAGTCTATGTCGCCCAAAAACTTTCTGTAAATGTCTACCTCAAACCACATCGTCGTCTTATAAAATTATGTAAGCTTCCATCTTGGACAACCAGAGTAACTTCTTTCTTTAGCAAAAACCGGTTATACTGCCTGCAGGATTGATTGTACCTTCTGTTTTTACAAAACATTTAAGTATAAAAGTTGAGCCATATAAAAATATTTGGTGAAATAAAGAACTAAAACGTTTTAGCTACAATAGCTAGTGTTAAAACCAAAATACAAACAGGCCCCAGATATGCCGTAGCTGATAGGACTTTTGCCAAACCATTGTTAACCTCTAGTTTTTATGAAGTGATATTCATAAAATTGTTATCCACTTAATTTTGACGTCAGGTTTTGCTTTGAGAATTATAAGATTGTAAGAATGCCAATGCATTCTGCATGAAAGGTTGACATTTATGATTATGGACATGGTTGGTTGGATAAACCGCTGGATGTGATGTTGATGTTGATGAGAATCTCATCCAGCACACGTCCCCAGAAACATCTCCCCCACCAAACACTGGAGCTCCTGATGATGGACTTCAGAGCAGAACTGATCAGGACATTCTGACTGGCAGCACCATTAATCAGATTAGCCACATCTGTCTGCAGCTTTGACACAGTCCAATGCGTCTGCAGTGCATGCTATTTCAGTCAAACGTTAGTGCACCGAGTCTCTGTTCAATCATAAGCCATAAAAGCCTCATTTAAAAAAAAATGCAATATAAATTCAATATATAGTGCAAGGGACATATTGTTGTATTAACAGTTTGTACTTGGATAATGAGTGTCATGAAGATGACCCTTGGTGTTTCAGTACCGAAGACTAACGTGTTGTCTTGCTTATGAAATTAGTTAAAAGTGTGATGTTAATCATAGTAAAATTATTTTTGAAGTGCTAGCTTGTGTGTACATGTGTGTTATATGAGCTCATGGATGTTACATCTGCAGTGCCAGATGCACAGAGGAATGTCTGGAATTTGGGTAGAGCAGCTGGTTGAGGTTTGGCTGCCCTTTTTGCTCTTTCTTTCCTTTTAGCCCAGACCGTTTTCCTCTTTTACAGCAAGTCCTGGCAAGATCTAGATCTTGATCAAGATCCTGCCAAGACATTTTCCATTTTGTAGCATTACTTAGAGTAGAGTAAGAATAACATAAAATGAGGTCATAATTTGTTACTGATGAGGGTATGGACTAAGGAAGTCTGTGTAAGAGCTGATGTGTAACTTGAAGTAAAAAAAGAAACAGTAACTCCAGCCCAGTAGTTTGGTTGTTTTTTAAGCTCATATTTTACTCATTTATCTTCTTAATGCATGTTTACATTTTGTACTTCTTAATTACATATTTGCATTAGAAGAGAATGACAAACATCAGAACTGTCAGTCACTGAGGATGACGAAGACACACACACACACACACACACACACACTTCAATTTGTACCAATTTGAACCCATTTACTACCCATTACCCATTTAGTGGTAATCTTTTCTCTTTTTTATCCATTTTATCCTATTTGGGTTTTTTTTCCCCCCTAACCCATGCAGCATTTATGCATACTGCATATCGTAAATAAATTTATATATATATATAAAACTGCGTCGGAGGCATCATTTTACCCAGAAATAGAGCTCCAAAGTCGGCTAAAATGCCAGATTTCTGCAACCTTTTTCTCAGGCACCATAGATCTGTCATTGTGTGCTAAAGCTATCGGGCCCAGTGTGCGCTTTGTCTTTTATATTTTTACTGTCTGGATTAGCAGATTGGGACCTCTGGTGTTCAAACAGTGCAGCTGCGTTAGATGCAAAATTAATAGAACACTGATTTCCATGATGCACATCGTCAAATTTTTGCAGTTAACAGGTTTTCTAAGATGTTTTATATTACATAATGTCCCACAATACTAAATAGTATCTGATTTGAGGAATTACAGGAATTGATGAATATATAAATATATTAATTAGTCAAAATGTCATCCAGGTTTAAAATCTAGAAAAGGAAGAAGATCATTCTCCCATAATGCTGATGCTCAGTTAACCAATCAGAAATGAGTACCTTGAGGACACTTTGCTGGTCAGATTTTCTTTTAAGATTATACAATGAAAGAGTGTCAGATTTTCAGGAAAAAAGTATTCTGTTCTTAAAGACTAGCCGTTCATAAAAGAAACGCGATACCCTGGAGTGCACAGGAAGCGACAGAGACAAACAGGCGGGTGGAAATTTTTCTCTGAACACAGAAAGTTTTGGTGCTGGAGAAAGTTTTGAATGAGAGAGAGACAGAGAGAGAGAGAAAGAAAGACCGAGCGAGAGAATGACGAAGGGCTCTGAAGATAGTAACAGTATTCATACAGAGGAAATGGATACACACACATTTGTGTCTATTTGACTGCATGGTCTCCAATCACAGTGACATATGAAGCTTATGTTCCCATTTTTACACACGACACACTTTAGTATTTGCTTTAGTGTTTTATCCACGAAAAAAACTTTTACGTGCCATTTTTAACCATTTAAAAACATTTGATCAATTTTTTAAAAAAACTTATTCATCTGTTTTATTGGACCGTTAACTCATTTTGGCAGCGCAGTGGGTGGGCATGAGAGAGAATTAAAGGTTTGAATGGAGGTAACTTAATGTCAGATATTTGATGAGTGTGTACGTGGGTTAATGAATATAGCAGGCTGACACACACACACNCCCCCGTCAAGGGCCGTCATCCCAGAGCATGTTCTAGATTCTTCCATTCACTAGTCCTTTGCTTTTTTCTGTCCTGTGGTTCACCTGTAAAATGTCTGTTGTATTGTCACTCAGACGAGTCCCTGTGATCATGTGATCATCCCGACCAATCACAGGCGATTGAGATGCGATTCATCCAATCACAGTGAAACATTCGTCTTTTATAAAGAAGTCTTTAACCATTTATCCATGTGGCAGGATTTTTTTTTTAATTACAACAATTTCCTACATGAAAGCTACATGAATAGTGATTAGCCATGTGTTGCTACGTTGCGTGGAAATAGATCACACTGTATAATATGACTATTGTGCGAATTGAAAAATAATTTTCAATTGTAATGTGTGTACATATATAAGTATTAAATACTTCTTATTGCTAGCCCTATATCAAGGTTTGTTTTTGGAATAGTTGTACCATAAACAGTTAAATACTATTTCTCTATTAAAAAATTAAGTAAAATAATGTGTGAAAAGAAACTAGCATGCAGTCGCTAAACATTACCTGTGTAACCTACATAGCTTGCTAGCTCAAATCTGGAGTCGTCAAGGGACACTGGTTAGCCATGTGTGCTAAGCTAAATGCGAAATAGTTTGTTCTTATATAAAATGTGCTAATAAGAGGATCACAATTAGATTAGAGAATTTTATAGCAGCAAGCTTACAATCTTGTTAAGTCTCAAATAAGAATTTACATGACCCGCGGACTAGGTGTGTGTGTGTGTGTGTGTGTGTGTGTGTGTGTGATGTGTGTGTGTAAACAATAAGCTTCTTGTAAGGCTTTAGCAAGCAAACAGCTTTCATGATCATGTTGGAGGGGTTTTCCTTGTAAACTTGAGGCTGGTTTTACTTCCTTAATTTAACAGCCCTTGTTTTTTCAACACACACACACACACACACACACAAACTTGACTTTAGATGTATACTTTAGTGACATGAAACCACATGCTTTAAAATGAATACTTATCTATGGACGTAATGCTGCACAGTAGCTAGCTAATGACTAGAAATGACTAATTCTTAGCTAGCTTGATGTAGCCATGAAGCTTTTATGTGGACTGTGTGATGTCAGTGTGACCGTGAACACGACATAACCATCGGGAATGTCCACATTTCTCTCAGATGTCGTGGTTATTTGCTGAGAAAAGACTCCATACAATTAAAATTGCTCTTACACTTTGCTCTGGTGGCTAATCAAACTGCAGTGGCACTTGTTGACACATACACACACACAGACACACACACACACACACACTGATGCAAACTGAAGTCACATGGTGTGGGTTGCTAAATGGGTTTCCGGCACATGGAGAATGTGTTCCTTTCATTCTGTGTGTGTGTGTGTGTGTGTGTGTGTGTGTGTGTGTGTGTGTGTGTGTGTGTGTGTGCGCGCCCAGTATTGTGTGATGTTGACCTACTGCTCATCACACACTCCACTCCGGCTGCATCGACCCACACAACCATCAGCTCTAACTCGCCCTGCTGGTATTTATATAAACACACTTGTGCTTTAATGTGGGTCAGCTCTGTGTGTGTGTGTCTGTGTGTGTCTGTGTAAAATAGGGAAGTGGTAGAAAAGAAGTTGATGAATGCCAGGATCACGCTGTTCTACTAAGTGACACACACACACACACACACACACACATTCAAGGCTTATATTGCTCTGCCTAACGATTTAGATCAAACCAAGGGACGGGGAGGAAGACAGCATGTTGGTGTCCCTATGAGCCAGCGGTAAGTGTGTGTGTGTGTGTGTGTGTGTGTGCATGTGTTTGTGTGAGTGTGTGCGTGTCATTTGAGGGGGTGTTACTCTTCTATTCTTAGTCATTTAGGAACCTTCCTAAGAGCTCTACAATGTTAACACTGGCTCCTGCGTTTTAAATCTCACACTACTGAAACAGAGACGCACACTTCCGTAAAGTGCTGAATTTGTTCTGCTCTCTCTCTCTCTCTCTCTCTCTCTCTCTCTCTCTCTCTTAATCATACAATTCACAGCTGTAAGTATGGAGATTCATTTTGTGTACATGGGTGTGTGTCTGGATTTAGTAGTTATTGGCTGTGATGGAGCGCTACATATAGAGTTCTGCCTGCAGACTAGTAGGTGTGACGTTGAAGGATATGGCTAGGGTGTGTCTGAATGACATGGATGGGCGTGTCTGAAGCGGACAGAAAGGCGTATCTTTGGGAAAGATGGCTGTGTTTTTGTGCATGATAGGTGGGTGTATCTTTGGCTTAGCTAATGTGAGCATAAATGAATGAAAGACACTTTCCTCTAATTGAAGACTTACATATATGGAGTCAAAGATACATCCACGTTCCCATCTATACACGTCAAAAATATGGACACACACCCTTGTTGTTTCTATAAATGCAATCAGAGATATGACGTCTGTGTTGTGACCCTAATGCTATATTGAGCTGAGTCACGAGTGTGCAGGTGTGTGGGGACTATTTTCAGCAGCGGGTGGGTTGGGTGAAGGACAGGGTCACCGGAGAGAGACGGAGAGCGTACGTGTGTGTGTGTGTGTGTGTTTGCAGGTTTGTGCTTAATTTGTGTACATAAAAATATTTAATGTAAACTTTCAGTCTGCTGCTTTCAGTAATTTTAGCTGGCTAGCTTGTTTTTGAGTGAGGGTTTGTGTTAATGTCGGCACAGAGGACACGCCTCCTTTACTGGGATTGACAGGTACCGAGGCCACGCCTATCTCAGCATGACTGACGGTTGCAGAGGTCACAGCTCCTTTGCTGTACAATTCCGTGTTGCGGAGTTAGTGTTGCTGCAATTTGAGCTTCCTGTCTCACCAATCTTTGTTCTCTCTGTACAGACTTGTGTGTATTTTCTGACTGAGGAGCGCCTCTCGGTGGCCAAGCCATGCAGGTGCAGGATCTGATTTGGCAGTTCCGGGTGCCTGAATTGGGTGACTTCAGGCAATATGTGCGTAGTTTGCCCACCAACACGCTGATGGGCATGGGTGCATTCGCCGCCATCACCACCTATTGGTACGCCACCAGACCACGAGCCCTGAAGCCCCCCTGCGACCTCACCATGCAGTCTGTGGAGGTGGAGGTACAGATCCTACAGCATTACACCTGGAACAATGATTTTAGCCTGAGATCTTTAGCCATGTACTGTTTACTACTTAGAATGTTCTTCACCCCATCATAGATTTAATGCAACCATTAATTGTACGAGACGCTGATGAAAACGGATTCCAAAAATCTCTTCCCACTTCTTAACACTTTTAATTTGCTAGAATGACCTGAACATTGATTCTCATGATAACTGAAAGAGAAGGAGATGCACTCAGCCTGCTCGGTTACCATAGCAACAGCCTTGGTAACTACCAGTCTGAGTTTACACGAAAGAGACAAAGCCTCAGGCCATCATTCTTCTCTGTCTGTGTCTTTATCTTTTTCTCTCTCTTCGTGACTCTCCATCTTTTTTTTCTGTCTACCTATCTTTGACTGTCTTACTTCCTCTCTATACTACTTTTTCTCTACACCACATACTCTATATCACTATTTATAATCTGGACATGGTTCAGGAATACCATTACGCCACATCCCTGTTAGAGAGGGATTAGTACAAGTTGAGGCTTGGGTTTTTCTGCTTCAGTGTGAAGTGAAGAAATGGGTCTTCAGTCTTTGTATGAAGACAGCCAGGGGGATGTACATTTCAACTTCAGGTGTCAGGACAAAACAAAAGGCTTGATGCATGCCTTACATGTGTCATAAGCGATAGCATATCAAGTTGAGCCATGCTCGTAGCTCGAAGGGAATGTGGTACAGAGTCGGGTTTAAATCCCAGCAAGAATAAGATGCTGTATATTCCTGGAGATGTTTCTCCATGTCAGAATCTTTTAATGCTTTTATTTTACTGGAATGAGTTTTCAGGTAGTTGGGTGCTGCAAGAAGCTATACACTTCCCTTAATTGTTACTGCTATTAGCCCTGTCCCTGTAACTCCAGTTCAAAGCAAAGATGCAAACTTCAGTCGTTAAGCATGTCTTAGCAACACGACTACGTTTGGGATGTTTTCCAGGGCGAGGAATACGCTCGCCGTTCCATCCTCCTGGACAACGACAGGTTGATGACGCACTTCTACGATGATGCACGCACCATGTACGAGGTGTTTCTCCGTGGAATCAGAGTGTCCAGTAAGTGACCTAAATAGACACCACTTTTTTGTACTTCTTCTTTCTTTAAAAAAAAAAAAAAAAAAAAAGCAGATCTTGTGCACATTTTCTTTATCAGATGAAGTGTTGATGTTAAGCGTTGTTCCTGTTTGTCCTGTTCAGATAACGGCCCTTGTTTAGGATCGAGAAAACCTAAGCAGCCATATGAATGGCTTTCGTACAAAGAGGTAAGATGTCGTCGGTTAATACTGAATTAACAGTACCAGTGCTTAGGCATGTAAGAACAGGAGATTTAAGCAAACCAAGGCCATTTTAGAACATCCTGTAACCGATTGGACCACGTTTTCCATTCCCAACATCCCTGTAACCGGCCAGACCACAGTTCCCACACCTGGTGACACTGTAACTAATCGGACTACGAGCTGCACCCAGTGGTAATGTGATCATTCGGCCCACCTTAACAACTGCCCACCAACTTCCGTCTCCCAAATAAACGCCATCTTGTAATTTGAGTACAGTACTTGCCCTCCTACACTGAAGTAATAAACGAGATTGATACTAGCATAATATATTTCTGGCTTAGTGGTTAGCGCATTTGCCTCAACCCTCCAGGGTTGGGGGTTCAAATCCTGCCTCCTCCCTGTGTGTGCGGAGTTTGCATGTTCGCCCTGTGCTTTGGGGGGTTCCCTCCGGGTAGTCCGGTTTCCTCCCCAGTCCAAAGACATGTGTTATAGGCTAATTGGCATTTCCAGAGTGTCCGTAGGGTATGAATGGATATGTTATTGTGCCCTGCAATGGTTTAACACCCCGTCCAGGGTGTCCCGTGTCTTGTGCCTCAAGTTCCCTGGGATAGGCTCCAGGATCCCTTGCAACCCTGTGTAGGATAAGCAGTATGAAGGATAGATGTTATTTTTCCATGTAACTCATCTCTATTATAAAATTGTATTAATGTTGAAATGTTGTTTAGACTATTGCGTGTGTGTGTAGGTTGCAGACAGAGCCGAGATGATTGGCTCAGCATTGCTCCACAGAGGTCACAGTAAAGCAGGAGACAAATACATTGGTATCTTCTCCCAGAACAGACCTGAGGTACACACTGACGTGTTTATTTGCTCACACAAGCATGAAGTCGTCAATATTAGAATATCTCTAAATATCTATACTAACGTTTGGGATGTACAGTCCCCTCTGAAAGTATAGGAACGTCAAGGCCAATTCTTTATTTATTCATTTATTTATTTATTAATTTTTTTTTTTCTTCTACACTGAAGACATTTGGGTTTGAGATCAAAAGATGAATTTGAGATGACAGAATTTCAGCTTTCAGTTCCTGATATTTACATCTAGATGTGTTACACCACTTAGAACATGGCACTTTTGTTGGCAGGACACCCAATCTTCAGGTGAGCAAAAGTATTGGAACAGATCGTCTTAATGTAAATAACACGTAATATTTGGTTGTATATCCCTTGCTTGCAATAACTGCATCAAGCCAATGACCCACTGACATCACCAAACTGTTGCATTTTTCTTTTTTCTGATGCTTTTCCAGACTTCTTTCAGTTGTTGTTTGTTTTGCGGTGTTTCTCCCATCAGTCTCCTTTTCAGGAACTGAAACGCTGCTCAGTTGGGTTAAGCTCTGGTGACTGATTGGCCAGTCTAATACCTTCCACTTTTCCCCCCAGTGAAGTCCTTTGTTGTGTTGGCAGTGTGTTTTGGGAAGTTGTCTTACTACATGATGAATTTCCTCCCAATTAGATTGGATGCATTTCTGTGTAAATTGTCAGAAAGAATGTTTCTGTAGACTTCTGAATTCATTCTGCTGCTACCATCATGAGTTCCATCAATAAATATTAGTGAGCCTGTTCCAGAAGCAGCCTTGCAAGCCCAAGCCATGACAATACCTCCACCATGCTAGACTGATGAGCTTGTTTGTTCTTGTTGGAGAATTCCTATCTGGCTTTCCAGGTCTCACTGCTGATGAGTGGTTTGCATCTTGTGGTATGGCCTCTATGTGTCTGCTCTCAACGTCTTCTTTGAACGATGGATTGTGATACCTTCACCCCTGCCCTGTGGAGGTTGTTGCTGATGCCACAGACTGTTGTTTTTGGGTTTTTCTTCACAGCTCTCATGTTTTGATCATCAACTGCTGTTGTTGTAAATGATTGTTTAAACAGTCAATCTAACCGGGCACACCTGGAAAACAAGAAACTCCTGTCAGTCACACATTCTGATATTTTTGATCACTTGAAAAATGGGTGGGTTCAAACAAAAGGTGCCATGTTCTAAGTTGTTTAACACAGTGAAATTCAGCTCTGTTGTCTCATATTCATCTTTTGATCTTTTCGTCCTGAATCCTTTCGTCCAAAATATCTTCAAAGAATTGGCCTTGCCGGTCCAGTACTTTCAGACTGGACTGTGTCATGTTTCTGATTATTGTGGTTACTGTGGTTACAGTGGACTATATCTGAGCTGGCCTGCTACACATACTCACTGGTGGCTGTTCCACTGTATGACACACTGGGCATCGAGGCCATCAGCTACATCATAGACAAAGGTAAGAACACACGCGCACATACACGCACACACACGTACACACACACGTACACACACACACACACACACACCCAGCCAGCCAATCAAGTTCAACAAGGCATGGCCATATTTGCTGTTTTTGTCTGAGTTAAAAGTATGTAGCAGACCTGCAGCAGTGACGGTTTCCATCCTCATCTGTTTAGTCAGAATAATGATAATAATAACTACTATTATTATTATTATTATTATATAAAAATGTGTAACTCAGGTTTCCTCTGAACAGATGTCATGCGTCATGTAATTAGTTGGTGTCTCTGTGTGTCTTCCTCATAATCTCTCTCTCTAGCTGAGATCTCGACGGTGATCTGTGACGTGGTGGAGAAGGTGTGCACAGTGCTGGAGTGTGTGTCGGGTCGAGAGCACAGCATCAAGACCATTGTACTGATGGAGGAGCAGAACAGTGAGCTCAGTACACGAGCAGAAAAGGAGGGCATCCAGATTATCAGCCTGAGGGAACTGGAGGTTAACACACACACACACACACACACACACACACACACACACACGTGTATATATACATGCATTAATACAGCCACATGCACACACCTTATTGTGTTACCCCCCCATACACACACATACGTATACACATGCACACACACACATACTTTACTTATTAATTTCAAGTTAAAACTTTAAATTTAAATAAAAAAAAAAATTTAGTTTTAGTTTTCATTTGCTTTTTAGCATGGAGTACGTGTTATCTGTTTATGAAATTGTTTTTTTTTTTCTATAGTTTAAATTTTTTTGTACACACACACACACACACACACACACACAAATTATATACCTGCACATAACGACACAACCTTCTGCACTTATCCATACCAGCATGTTGCTTTTTAAATATATTTTTCACCCAGCTGTTATCAGGTTTGCTTTCTCTCTCTCTCTCTCTCACACACACACACACACACACACACACACACACACACACACACACACACACTAGAAGCTAAACTGAATGTGTTTCTTGCAGGCTCTCGGCAAAGCCTATCACAGACGCCCTGTGGTAAGCAGAATAAGATTTTTATTTTATTTTTTTTTACTCAATTTCAAACAGGGTGTAGTAGCTCCAGATGAATAAGTTGGATTGAGTTGGTGTAAACTGCTGTGTTGCTTTGCTTTATGGATTTTTGTGTTTGGTCTCCTGTAGCCTCCTTCACCTGAAGACCTCGCGCTGATCTGCTTCACCAGCGGAACTACAGGTGTGTGTGTGTGTGAGAGGGAGGGTGAATATGCTTCGTTGTTGTCACAGACTAGTTCTGTTAGGTTGAAAACTGGCTTCTGTTGTTGTTTTTTTCCTCCATCAGGGAATCCGAAGGGCGCGATGCTCACACACGGCAACGTCATCTCCAACTGCGCCGCCTTCATCCGCATCACCCAGGTAAAGCCGATCTTTTCTGCTGCAGAGTTCGCACCAGGACACGCGGTTTAAAGCCGCTGGGAATTCATTAGCATACTTTATCACTTCGAACCTGATGAATAAAACAGTAACGTGTAGGCATTTTTCACACTTCACACTTCATCTTTCTGGTTTCATAATTCTGTAACCGCTTCATGCTCGGATATAGACACATTTCTCTTCTCTTCTCTTCGAAATTCATTTGTTCCGCGTGGATTTGCTTTGCGACAAACTATTAGCACAAGACGGCAATGTTCAGACTCGTCCTCACTTCAGCTTTAAGCGCCGGGAAGCGAGTCAGTTGCACTCTGGTTGCGAAAAAAATATCAAGTACATCTTTAATATAGTGTAATTCATCTTATAGTTCTCATTATGACACACAAATGTAAGATAAGACTTTCTATACATTAATTACTTCATTTATTTACTTATACATGCAAATAAAGATAAGCTTTTCAGGATTTTAGCATGAAATTAATAAATATTGTTGAAATTGGCTTAATTTTATTCCTGTTTTATTATAATCTTTTATTAACCATAAATTTGAAGATATTTTTACGACAGGACGTCCTTTTATTTCTCTTCTGCTGCAGTAAATTGTCAATGATTACAATTTTAAAAAAATTATTTATTAATAATGTCACATTGTACAATTGACATGTTTATAGTTACAGTTAATGTTGTGGAGCGTCTGCAGGAGTGGTTAGTTCCTGTTCCCGCTTACGCTATAGCAGCTATAAACAGGCGTTTCCTCACCGGCTGCTCGTGTGTCTCTCTCTTTAAGAAGAAAAAAAAACGCAAAGCAGTTTGTGTTACTTGTTAGCGAGTACATCTGGTGAAAACTGTACATTTGTGTGCCGATAAAAACAGAAAGAAATACAACCAAAAAGAACATACAGAATAAAGGAGAAAGTAATAGATGGATGAAGGAAAGGTGCTGTGTGGTGTGTGTGTGTGTGAGTAGGGAAAGATAAAGCTGAATCGTCATGACATTCTCATCTCCTTCTTGCCTCTTGCTCACATGTTTGAGAGAGTGGTGGAGGTACAGTGTGATTTATCCTGCATGTGTGTGTGTGTGTGTGTGTGTTTTACAGATACACTGCATGCTCAACCACACCGATATCCACGTATCTTACCTTCCCCTCGCTCACATGTTCGAGAGGGTGGTAGAGGTACGTATATAACTGCGAGTCCTCGTTTGGGAAACTGTTCTAACGCACCTGATTCAGCACACGGAGGTCTGACGCACAGTGAACTGAATCGGGTTTGCGAAATGGAGGGAAAAAGCTAAACTGTGCCTCTATAACATCTATTAAACAGGCTTCAGGGAAAAAGCTAGGAAATCTGGACCCTGAGCATTAACTAGCTAATGACTGTGAGATTTAGCTAACTAGCACTTTGTATACGGATGAGGAAGAGGAACAGTGTCAGCAAAAACAACGCATCGGTAGATCACTAATAAACCGTTTCATATGCCAAAATGACATGTTTAATTAGAGTTAACATTTTTGGCAAACAAAGCTAACACTTACTCTGCAAATATCTTTCATATCGACAATTGACAACGAGCACAAGACAAAATGTTAGGAATATACAAATTTCTTACATGTGATGGTAAAATACTGAGACGAGGCTGTATGGCCAAGATGACACTTTTAACACGCTTAGCATTTCCCACTAAAAACTTCTGTTGTTTATACCGAGGAACATCAAGGTTACGATCGTTTCGACTGATCGTGGACGGACCATAAAGAAAACATACCTATTAATTTTCCATGTTTCTGTCGCTTTTGGTTACAGAAAGGTCTTGAATCTCAACATCTTACTCTGCATTTCTGTGTGAATTTAATTTAATTTTTTTTGGTCATAACAGCTATAATTTGAATGTCAATAAATTTGACCGCTTGCATATTTGTACAATTACAAAAAGTTAGCTACTGCTGAGAATGCTCTTCAGTCGCTATATGAAATACTCTGCGCCTGATTTTTAAATAAGATGTTGATTTTAGAGTGTGATCCTGGTGCACGGAGCGAGGATCGGTTACTTTCAGGGTGACATCCGGATGCTGATGGACGACCTGAAGACCCTCAAACCCACCGTGTTCCCCGTCGTACCCCGACTCCTCAACCGCATGTTCGACAAGGTGAGGACCCGCGTTCTGATATACAAGTGTGTAATCACTTCCTCTGCGCCCTCACTCGGTGACTGTCGATGTGATTAGCTCTGCGTGCGACCTACCTCGGAAGTGGGAAGTCGAATGCCGTGCGTCCGAGCTACAAAGTGAGAACCTTGGATGCCTCCATGGTTCCCTTTGGCTAGCAAGAAGCTAGCCAGCTAACTGTGATGAGTGATGTGTATTTCCTTCTCAAAACAGTGGACTGTAGTCAGTTTTAGACAAGTGAATATGTTTGCATGTTGGCTGATCTGAAGCAAATGCTTGTGTATGTGAAGAATAACTCATTTAAACTGTGCTTACTGCTGAAGCTGCAAAAAATGAAACCCTGCTCTAAAACTGACTGAGCGCTGAGGATTAGGCCAGTCGCTTGATGTGTGGATGTTGTGGAACAGGTTATTAAACTAGTCACAACATGTACCAAAAAAAGTGATGATTAACACCGTGTTCAGATCTTTGGGCAGGCGAACACGCCGCTGAAGCGCTGGCTGCTCGACTTCGCCACCACGAGGAAGGAGTCGGAGCTGCGCAGCGGCATCGTGAGGAGGGACAGCATGTGGGACAAACTCATCTTCAACAAAGTCCAGGTAGCACAAGAAACCGGGAAAGTGAAAACTAAAGAGGGAACTACATGCTGAAGGCTTTTTTTAAAAAAAAAATCTGTAGAAATTCTTCCAAAGTAATCGGGAAGTCTCCTGACTAAACTGGACTTAAATGAAATTGTGCCTAACCCTATAGCGGACAAGCTGGTTAAGAAAGCGCAGGGACAACACCAGCGCAGTGATGGAACATGCTGTAGACAAGCTAGACTAATGGAGATCAGCTCTGAAACACATAAATCCCAACTGGCTTTGTACTTCCTGCATACCTGGCTAGAGAATCACATCTTATACACCATGTGTAGTGCACAATACACTAGAGACCCACCTGGAATTTGGTACAAAATGAGAAGTGACGTATATTTAGATATCTGAACATTCTGTGACAGATTAAAATGCTAAACAGTAAATCTGTTCCACGTATTGTGATTAAAGACCAGTAACCTTCTCTGTAGGTGAGTCTGGGTGGACGTGTGAGGCTGATGATCACCGGCGCTGCTCCCGTCTCCCCCACCGTGCTGACGTTCCTGCGGGCTGCTCTCGGCTGCCAGGTGAAATATCACACCTGCTTCCTTCCGTCACATAACTTTCTCCTCACTATCAATAAATAATATGGCGAGTGTGCGCTGCCAGATTCACTGCGATGGATTGAGCAAATGCAGCTCTATAAAAAAGACATGAGCTGTAAAAATGTTCTACAAAAATTTACAGGCTTAAGGAATTGTATACACACTGTGTGTGTGTGTGTGTATAATATATACACACACACAAGAAATTCTTATATTTCTGTAAATACACAACATTCTGAATATAAATGTAGGTGAGCATTTCTTACACACATTTGTCTGCTGTGCTTGGTGTGGTAATGGTGTGTGTGTGTGTGTGTGTGTGTGCCCTGTTTGTGGTAATGGTGTGTGTGTGCCCTGTTTGTGGTAATGGTGTGTGTGTGCCCTGTGTGTGGTAATGGTGTGTGTGCTGTGTGTGGTGTGTGTGTGTGCGCGTGCTGTGTGTGTGCTCGGTGTGTGACAATGGTGTGTGTGTGTGCTGTGTGTAGTAATGGTGTGTGTTGTGTGTGCCCTGTGTGTGGTAATGGTGTGTGTGCTCGGTGTGTGACAATGGTGTGTGTGTGTGCTCTGCGTGTGCTGTGTGTGGTAATGGTGTGTGTGTGTGTGCTGTGTGTGGTAATGGTGTGTGTTGTGTGTGACAGTTTTATGAAGGTTATGGACAGACAGAATGCACTGCGGGATGCTCCATGTCTCTGCCAGGAGACTGGACGGCAGGTACGGTAGCACTACACCACACACACACACACACACACACACAGTCAAACTTCATGAATACACTTGCGGAAAGAACACACACACCCAAATCTGCTGTGCTGTGTGTGTTTCAGGTCACGTGGGTCCTCCTTTACCCTGTAATTATCTTAAACTGATGGATGTGGAAGAGATGAGCTACCATGCAGCCAATGGGGAGGGAGAGGTGAGTCACCGCTGCGTTTAACAACTCCTAAAGGCCAATCCTGGGGCTGACCTACGAAATGTGTGATTATTATACCTGTGTGTGTGTGTNTGTGTGTGTGTGTTGTTTAGGTGTGTGTGAAAGGACCAAACGTGTTCCAGGGCTACCTGAAGGATCCAGAGAAGACGGCGGAGGCCATCGATATAGACGGCTGGCTGCACACAGGTGATATCGGCAAATGGCTTCCGGTAAATTCCACATTCTTCAGCCATTTCTGGGTTTATCTTTGAGCTGTCCAGAGTCGGAGAGCTTGCACGTACATGTTGAGACAAGATTTAGTCATGTTCGTACACATTTATAGTCAGGATTATGGACATGTGAAACTGAATCGAATTGCTGAACACAGTTAGCCTTAGCCTAGATTCAAGTTAGCGTGTTCAGATTCTTGTAGACATTTCCACGCATGCAGAAACGCCTCTTTAACCGTATGTCGCAGAACGGCACTCTGAAGATCATAGACAGGAAGAAGCACATCTTTAAGCTGGCTCAGGGAGAGTACATCGCTCCTGAGAAGATCGAGAACATCTACATCCACAGCGACCCCGTGGCTCAGGTCTTCGTTCATGGAGACAGTCTGCAGGTCCTACACACACACACACTGTCAGGGGACAGTGAAGCCAGTGAAACATTGGTGTGCGTCTCTGCATTTGAGTTAATGTTAATGCATTGTTGTGTGTGTGTGTGTGTATAGGCATGTTTAGTCGGCATTGTGGTACCAGACCCCGAAATCCTCCCAGCCTGGGCCAAGAAAAGAGGCCTTGTGGGCTCCTACCTCGAGCTGTGCAAGAGCAAGGTAACACACACACACAGAGAGTATTAGCTAACAAGGTCACATTTATCAGATTGTTTTGCAAAAACTCCTATAATCACTTTAAGTAGAATGAAAGTTAATTTTAATGATAATCTAAAAATAAACTTTATCTATATAGCACCTTTTATACTTTTAAAACGAACCTCAAAAGTGCTTTAGTGTTTGTGTTAATGCCAAAACCTAAGAACACAGCATGGAAGAAAAGTAGATTAAAATATAATATTCTTCTTACAAAGCACTGACAGCTTCCATAAACTTCCATAAACGTCTCCTTACAGAAAGCTTCAGCATATTAACAACTGCACAGTGTTTTTAAATCTGTGTATGTAGTGTCCATACCTGTGTAAGCAGCACTCTGAAATAATCATGACACAGGAAACGGATCAACTCCTCCTGACCAGTAGAGTTGCGTTGACCTGTAACAATGCGTTAAAGTATTAAAGAGTGTTAAACGTGTGTTTCCTACAGCACAGTGGAATATTACTGCGTGTCTGGTGTGTGTGGTTTAAAGTGAGACTTCCCTTTTTTTCTGCCTGTTTGGACAGGAAGTGAAAAATGCCATTCTAGAGGACCTTGTGCGGTTGGGCAAAGAGGGCGGCCTGAAGTCCTTTGAGCAGGTCAGCTGATGATGGTGGTGGTGGTGGTGGTGATCAGCTCTGCAGGCACTCAGACTTCCCCAGTTTCTGTCATGAGAGAGAAGGGAACATGAAAGAATCTTAAAAAACTGTAAAACTACTCGGTCAATTATAAGTTCATTTGTATAACACTTAACAACAGACATTGCCTTAAAGCAGCTTTCCAAGAACCAGGATGTAGATTTACATCTCTAATGAACAAGACAAAAGAAAAAGTCCCTGAGATAAAAAACTCAGAACAGAACCCATCCTCTTCTGACTGCCAGCAGACACTGTGACTATAAATCGTTACACTGTGTTCATAAATTTACACGTTGCATCTTAATGCACATGTAGTCGCTCAGCCAAGACATGTTCGCTTCTTTATTTTGAGTTTGTAGCTCCAGCCTAAAACTAATGTCCGACAGTTGATTTAGTTGATTCATCAAAAAAACACACATCATAGGCCAGTTCAGACACGTGAAATGTAATCACACTCCAACTGCAGCCACTGAAGTAGTCTGACTCCATGGTGACTGGCAGAAGCTGCAACCAATCAGAAGAGAGAGTGCAATCATTTATGCTTTTAGTAGCTTGCAGTACCAGGATGTGCGACAATCCAAATCTTACATCCTGAAGTGTTAAGCTGATGATGATGATAAAGCAAGGACATGTATTTATGGAAAAGACTTGTGTTACTCCACATCTGCTCCAGACCAAATCTAAAGAAGCGATCGTCAGAATTTGGTGTATGTTAAATTTTTTCAAAAAAAACAAAAAAAAAAAACAGTTCCTTTAAATGTGCAAATGCTTTTATCCAAAACAAATAAATGAGGCGGAAATTAGTCCAAGCTGAGAGCTGTGGTTTGTAAGGGTTTGAGCTCAACACCTGGCAGTCAGCATGAACCCTAACTGCTGATGCATCGCTGCTTAAAACAAACGGTTAAGATGAGGACAAGTGATCAGATACACAACACGGCAATATACTCATTCAGTCTCTACAGACAGACGTACAGACAAGTGCTCAGTGACTCTTATAGCAGCAAAAGGAGAAACGGCTCCATATTAATGCTCGTGGCTTTGTTACGAGACGTTCAGGGGTCCACATACTTTTTGGCTGTAGCAGTGTATAAAGAATACAAGAATTCACCCAGGTTTTATGTTCCCTCATACCTGTGTGTCCAGGTGAGAGACATCACCCTGAACCCTGAGATGTTCTCCGTGAAGAACGGCCTCCTCACACCCACCCTGAAGGCCAAGAGAGCTGAGCTGAGGAACCACTTCAAAGAACAAATCAATCAGCTCTATGCCAAAGTCAAGATGTAAGCACGAACAGAGATGGAGGGAAAAGAAGGTGGAGAAAGCCAGAGTGGGAGCGGACCGTGATGTGATCTCTCTAACACGCATGCTCGCTCTGTAAATAAAGTGCAGTTATGATGATGTCCACTTAGTGGCGCTGAGCTTTTTGCCTGCACACAGTTAGGTAACCAGTGTGATTTATTCAATGCCTTCAGGCCAGTAAATGCCTTCTGTCAACACCAGTCATATTTATAGGAACAGTTTAGGAACAAAAATATGTAGCTGATCATCCAAGACATGTCTGGTGTCTGATGTTTGTTTTTTTTCCACATTTGCACTGGAGCTAAAGGCCAATCACCTCCAGTCTGGCAAAGTATAACCCAAATGTCTTGACTATTCAACTTCAAATGTCTGTGGTGATTTTTTTTTTTTTTTTTTGTCCAAACTGTTCCTTTAAATGGTCACTGTATTAATATACTATAAGTTTACTATCCTGGAGACAAGTCAGATAGTCTAACAGTGTGACGTCTCACTTTTGTAACGTCAATAGAAGTGCGGCCGACAAAAAAAGTTTCCTTTCTGAAATTTAAGTAATGATGTAATTTTTTTTGAATCTTTGGTTGTTGCTAGCTTCCGTACGCTGGCTTCCGTCCCTGCTCCTCTGTTCTCAGCTCTCTCTCTCTCTGTGCACTTGTATATTAATTATTTCTGTTTAATCACCATGAGGATTGCCAAGTCAGATTATATTTCTAGCATTGAAGCAATTAATTTTAAGAATTTCTACGAATAGTTTATAAGTCGTAAGCTTCAGTTCAAGCGTGATTTGTAAGAACAAAACACTCTCTCTCAGGCTGTTGCAGGAAAATAATCAGTGATGTTACGAAGACTCATGGTTACCACCCTGAAGTTGATTACTTTCCTATAACAGCATGTCCCAAAGTGTTTTATTCCTTTTATACCAGAGCAATTTGTCACTTATTGTTTAACAACAACATACGTTTTACCCATTTATAGTTACAGTTGATGTTGTGCAACAGCCACTAGTTACGTCCTGTTGTCACTTATGTTATAGCAGCTATAAACAGTCATTCCCTCCTTTATTTTCTCTCTGGAAGTTAGTAAGACACTGGAGTTAAATAAAGAGCTCCTCACGTCAACGGTTTCACGCGTTTTAACAGTTCGATGCAGCGCGCCTGCCGTACAAGTCCCTGTGAATGAGGCGCTGCTGTAGACGGGTGTCAGAACGAGCGCGTTAATATAAACCTGTGATTTGCAGCTGCACTACTGTCAGAGCTGCTGTTCTAGAAAATTAATCAACGTCATCTGATCAAAAGTGAGACCTCACTTTAAAAAATGAAATGTTCCTTTAAACACTTGCGTCCCGTTTATCATACTGCAATGAATAGCTAAGCAGCGCAAACGTTTCTTTCCTCGTTTTAAATTAAGTGTATGAGATATATATGAGATATGAGAATATATTGTTCCACTTAAAAAAGGTATTTCTAAAGTTTCAACTAAACGACCACTGCCACTCCTGTTCTAGAATATTCTGTACAGATTTATTTATGTTTTAAATATATATATTTTGTGTATAACTATTGCAGTACTGAATGTAATTTGTTGTGTTTGGGTGAAATAAATGGATGCATCAGTGCGAGTGTTATGTATAAGGAAAGATTTATTTTTTGAAAAATCTCTGCATGCTTGGTCTTAGACTCCAGCTGCATGGCGGATGTTGTGGTATAAACTATACTCCATGTACACTGTGTTCATTCTGTACCTGATTTTTGAACGGTACTACAATTTCAAATCAAACATCCATTTTGCACTAAACGGGAATAAAAACTCTGAAGACCGCCAATTCCATTTATGGAAACCGTACACAGCAACTTTCTGCCGACAAAAAAAATAAAAAAAAAAATCAATCTCACCAGGGAATATGGTTACACATCTCAGAACACTGTGTGTATAAAATGTCACCTAGAAACTAAAGACATTATTGAGATAACGAAATTTCATACATCGCTATTCAGAGCTTGGACGATACTAAAGACTTGAGCGCTATTCATAAGTTACTCTAGAGCTGTACTCGCAGAGTGGAAGTTGTCAGAAACTCAACAATGTACTTTTACATCTCCAACTTCCAGCGACTTTTAATTTGCCTTCAGTACACAACGATGAAAATGACTGTAAATGTTGTTATATGGCAAATATAACTGTAGTTTGTTAAAATTAGATTTAAACTGAAATCATTTATGAAATCAGTTATGTCCTCCAAATCTCGACCTACACAAGATAACCAATCACACTTTCCAACTTCCACTCTACATGAACAGACATGGAGTTTATTTTTTGGTATAAGCAACCTTGCCATGTTCATTTCAGCAGTTTTTGCTAGAACATGGACTTTGTGCGTTTTCAAAACTATTCGCGTTTACACATATCCACGATAACGGCCAAAAACGCTGTGTGACATATACCAGGCCAGTAGTTACAATAGACACGTACTGCACAAGTCTGCATACCTGACAAGTACTACGCACGCGCACGTCGTCACCGTATTCAAAAGATTCGCGTATTGGGTGTTTACATGGAGACGATAACAGCGACGTTTTCAAAAACTTGCACTTTGAAACTCGTTTTCAGTCCCCAAAACGCCGTTGTTGTGTAAACGAATGGGCAAAACGCATAAAAAAGTTTCCCGTATTTGGCTGAAAACGTCATGTAAACGGCCCCTGAGTCCAAGAAACACCTCAGCATGTTTGTGGATGATCCAGAAAAGACGCGAGAAGAGATCAAACTCCTGGAGAAAGAGCTGAGCCTATCACTGACCCTCCTGGAGGGCTCCATGACCAACAACCAAATGAGCTCCGGTTCTCTTAAGTTATGGGCAAACAGATTTGCAAATGCACAACATGGCACGGCTGAACAGGAAAGAGTTCAAACCACCTGTCAGACCTTCGAGGCCATGTCAGTCATATCAGCCGCTGGATTACATTTTACCAGTGGGATGTACAGCAGCTAATAAAGAAGTACAAGAGCTGTAAAAGAGACACTGCATTTGTTTACAAAACAAAGTGTGTGTTATGGGTCACTGTTGGCACAGAATGTGCGTAGTTTATGATAACGATCTTAAAAAAAACTACAATGCGTGTTCCTCTTCAGGTTCAATTTCAGAGTTTCTAATTCTTCTTCTTCNCCTATCTTCTGCATCCTCAACACTTGCACCCACTAGCTTCATCTCCTCATTTATTACCTCCATATACCTCCTCTTTATTAAGAACTCAATGGCTTTTCGCAGTCAAAGCTTTATGTCTCTTTTCTGAATACATCAGTCGAGCAGAAGTTGAACGTTAAACTAACCCACAAGACAACTACTCCAGTGGTAAAGAATGAAATGAAAGCATTTGATGCTATTTTTATGAAACTGTCAAAAATCAAGACATGGGATTAATATCAAAGTCTCCATGAACTGACCCGAGAGCTCCGATGTTGCTGCTGATGTATTTCCTTATAAACGGAAAGTCAGAATGATGGCACGTTGATGTGCTTGACTGAACAGCCAAAAGCGTTCGAGATACGCCATACCCACACAGAACCTAAACAAATCTGACGTTACCTTAGAGAACTAGCTAAATACAGAGATCGGCAGGGAGTTTACTGAGCTGTGGAGGATTTTTCACCATCGCCATACGATATGCAATTGTGAATGAAAGGGAGGGAAGTGGAACAGTAAAGTTACAGGGTGAAGAGGTGAAGAAGGTACAGGAGTTTAAGTACTTGGGGTCAACAGTCCAGAGTAATGGTGAGTGTG
>CM074972.1:11957190-11975856 GCA_037577455.1 Pangasius macronema
AACTAGTTAAAAATTCCACTGCTGCCTCTCCTAGACACTTCCAGACCTCCACCGGGATGTCGTCAGGACCAACTGCCAAAAAAGTGATACTATTATAGAAGACAGTCCCACTGTGTTGGAAATTTACAGAAAAGATTAACTTTTAGCCTTTTGGCAATTTGGCTTTTGGCTAAAAAATTAGGCCTAAATTTGAAATCCTAGTTTTTGCGTTTGCACTTCCTTCATTTTGGTAAATGCTTTATGTCTGTAATGGCTCACAGGCGATATAAGAGTACAGACAGGGGGCTAAAATGATTTCTTTACTGAGACTTTGGCTCCCTCTCCTGTCTCACCATGGTTATTTAATAACACAGGTTTACAATTATACTATTTATAATCTATTTATTATAAAGGGCTCTTAGAAACAGTCAGGCAAAAGATCATACAACCTCCTGATGCAGCTTTGTAGAGCACTAGGGAAAATTCTTCTATTTTGCAGATATTTTTCCTTTCTAATTTAATAAAAAAAAAAAAACGAATGAAAAGTAGAATCATAGATATATTTACAGATTTAGAATTTCGTAGTTTTTGGTACGTCCCCATTTTTCTAACACAGATCTTCATGAACCTGATGATGTGTGTTAGATCAAATCAAATGGGTCATCTGAACATGTGGAAATAAATCCCTTTTGACGGATGATTTGATTAGGCTCAAGGAAAATCTGACCTTTCATACATACGAGTTAACCGGGCAAGATCAAATTTATCACATTTAAATAGTGACCTTGAAAAAGCGCAAAATGTTGAATATTGAATATTCATGATATTGAACATTTCCTATTTGTTTCAGGTTTTTCACAATTCTAAAGCTTTTTGTTCATTTAGAGTTTGAATTCTCAGATTTTCAACCCCACTGCAAGTCAAGACAAAAAAACAACAACTCAAATACATGCTTTATGAGACACTTTAGGACATTTAACAACAACAACAACAACAACAACAACAAAAAAGAGCATACCTGCAGGGCTGAATCGAGTTGTATTGTATAAAACTTCATACTGCTGGAATGAGATTTTCATAAAGTAACACATGGAGTAGTGTAAAGGCGTGATAGTGTGTGATTATGAACAGGTGAGTGTCATTAGCAATCAGGTGAGTGAA
Organism: Pangasius macronema; assembly: GCA_037577455.1. Lineage (NCBI taxonomy): Eukaryota > Metazoa > Chordata > Actinopteri > Siluriformes > Pangasiidae > Pangasius > Pangasius macronema. The sequence continues at coordinate 11,958,331 of CM074972.1, forward strand.
AGAGGACAGGGGCTTGCCAGGAGGTCATGTAACGAGATTGCGGGCTGAGGATTATGGGAGTTGTAGTCAAGAGCTTTAGGAAAAATGACAAAAAGTTTAGTCTCCTAACTAATGCTGATGGCCTATTATAAATATTTTGAAACATTAGCACTTAGTCTAAAGACCACTTACAGAAATTACTAAAAGAAAACCAGTGCAAATACCATGGTTACTTCGATTTTTATTTATTTAACTAAATATTTAAATATGGTCACTATGTCACCATTGGTGATTGATGGCTACAGGACTTTTACTACATACCACATTAAAAGCTGCATATGTAGCATAACAGTTACAGGGGTATAATATAACTGAACAGAAATATTGCAAATATATAGCAAAAACAAAATATATTGTACAGTTGATATGATAGATTGAAAATAATATTACTCCTCTATTTATCATTTAATGTTTTTTTTTCAATTCTTTAGTAACTCGAGTCTAACATCGGGCGCATAAACGTAGAAGCACTTTGTTTTCTTTTATTTGATTGATTTTGAGACTTTAGGAAACCAGTTAAAATATTTTTTAGATTTTTCATTATAACATTTATTAATATTTTACATCGTAATTTATATTTCTTGAATTTATCAGCATATTATAAATAGTATAATAATGTTTTGGGATTCCAAAAGCAGATTTTATTCTATAATAATAATAATAATAATAATAATAATAATAATAATAATAATAGTTCTTTTTAAACATACTTGGACAGACTGATAAACACCCCACAGTGACCATGTGACATTGTTTCCTGTTATTGGGTCTTTTTACCCTCTGACTCAGAGTTGTGTAACAGTTTGTAGTCAAAAGAAGACTAGAAGATACTGAACTGCTGGCCTCAGTGTTGTTTGTCCCGAGTGTCAGGTATGTGCTAATTCTACTATTACCATTATTCAGTTTTTTAAATAATTTAATTTTTTTAAAGGGGGCTGGGGCGAGTTGGGGTCATGTCTTTGGAGTGAATACATATCTTTCCTTGGTTTTGTTTAATCAGTTTTGTTAGGCTATAAAAGTTTACACAGCAGCAGCAGTAGCAGTAATAGAAGTAGTAGCAGTAGTAGTAGTAGTAATAGTTGTAGTAATGAAGGTATTAATACTATTAAAAGTAGCAGCAGTAATAGCAGTAGTAGCAGTAGTAGTAATAGTAGTAGTATTAAAAGTACTAGTAGTAGCAGTAATAGTAATAGTAGTAGAAATAGTAGCAGGAGTAGCAGTAGTAGCAGTAATAGTAATGAAGGTATTAGTAGTATTAAAAGTAGTAGCAGTAGTAATAGTAGCAGGAGTAGCAGTAGTAGTAATAGTAGTAGTATTAAAAGTAGTAGTAGTAATAGTAGTAGAAATAGTACCAGTAGTAATAGTAGTAGTAGCAGGAGTAACAGCAGTAGCAATAGCAGTAGTAGTAATAGTAGCAGGAGTAGCAGTAGTAATAATAGTAGTAGTATTAAAAGTAGTAGTAGTAATAGTAGTAGAAATAGTAGCAGTAGTAATAGTAGTAGTAGCAGGAGTAACAGCAGTAGCAGTAGCAGTAGTAGTAATAGTAGTAGAAATAGCATTAGTAGTTTTTGTTTATTATCGCGATGCTACATAGAATCACAGACTCACTGCCAAAACTCCAGACAGAAAACGTCACATTAGTTCCAGGTTTATTCCAGAGTGCTGTGTATCTTACAGATGAAGATTTAAAACCAACACAAATGCACATGTTTATTTTAAAGTGCACATGCATATGTGCGCATTACTCACTTTCTCGTATAAATGCCTGCTATTTAAATGATTTATATCATCTGCACACGTCTCAGACACGTTTACCGTTTATCCTCACTGATTTTTAGTCGAGCTGTGAAATGAACGTTTAATGATCAACTTTGTGCTCAGATTTTTTTGCCAGTTATAATCCAAATACTCAAATACTGGGTACATTAGACAAACACACAGAGTCATTTTTATTTCTTGACGCTCTTAGAGCCCACACTGAATCCGATGATTCAACACATTTTATGATGTTGTTAACAGCACCTTTCCAAGTGTGACTGACTGATTGATTGATTGATCGATTGATTGATTGGTTGATTGATTGGTTGGTTGGTTGGTAATAAACACTTCTTCCCAGATAAATGTGTGCTTCGTTTATTTAGAATCTACTCAGTTGTTGACCAATTATATTTAAACACATAAATAACAAGAATGCCATGAAAAACTTTAAATAACAAAAAAGTTATTTAAGGGAGTCAAGGGAAGAAAAAAATCCTCTAAACCATGATTTGAGAAAATCCTACTAGTAACTCAGTAACTTAAAATCAAAGCTTTTTGAGTTGAACTGTTGAAAGTTTTGAATGCACGTCATACCCCATTATTTCTGCAGTGCCTAATTATTATATCATATAATATTTTTGTACATTTGGAAGTGAACAGGACTCATTATAGTTCTTCTGATGCCATATGGAATAGGTACTGCACTGAATAAACCACAGTTTTGAAGGAGATGGGACATCCTCAGCTACCAAAGCAACACCAGTCTTTGGCTAGTGTTAAATGGAGTCCAAACGTCACTGATAATCCTCTAACCATGAGCCATTAGTAATTCCCTGCTTTCTTATTTTTGTAGGTTTTAAAATGGAGAGGCGAGGACTGCTTTGTGGTTTCCTTTTCTACTTGATCTTGACCAGTGCTGCTGCCATCCAGACCCTGAAAGACATTAAGGACTTGAAAAACACAATAACTTCTATGAAAGAATTCCCACGACATGGCCTCATGCTTCTGCACTGGTTTGCTAACAACGTCAAAGTTGATTCAAGTGGAGAGATCCAGCTTAATTTTGATCCAGGACAAGGCAGCTATGGATTACATTGCTATAAAGATACTGATCGAAGAGCGCCTTTTGACTCTTCTGAAAGTCTTTATTACTCTTTGGGTGACCTTGATCGTAGTAGTGCTCGAATGTTACCTTTTTATGTTACTCATGATTTTCACCATTCAATGGAATCACCTCAGAAAAATCTCGACCGAGTGCTAGTTCAAGTTCAGAGGAGCAATCCAGCAAAAATAGAGAAGGTGTATATAACAGAGTACCATAAGAACCACAGCCAAGGAAGCAGCTACAATCCAGAGTGCACCTATGAGATCAGTGCTCAGCTCCTGATTCAAATTCAAGCGCTTGGCACGGATATAATATGTGATGCATATGATCCTAGACTGGACTTTAGCCTGTGTGAGTTCTTGAATCACCAACAGAAAGCTGCCAAAGTATTAATGATCTATCCAAAGATTCCAGGTCTTGAATGGTTTTTGACTCTGGCTGGTTACAACATCGACTCGAGGTTTGATGTATTTTCACAAGCATCATTCTGCACAGTGAACCAAACTGGTAATCCAAATGATAATTGCTCTCCACCCTCCACTGGTATCAGTGACGTCATGCACAACAAAGTAAAACTAGAAGTGAAATCCACTTCAGCTGGGTATGCAAAGATCACGTGGAGTGGAATACCAGAGAATGTTGCAAGAATGAAGCTGAAAATAGGCCTTTATAAGGGCAGAACCAATATGGACCCTTTGAGAGAGTATCCACTGAATGGAAGGACATATGGATCCATAGACACTAGCATGCCTCTAAATCCTGGTCTTCAGGTACAGCTGCTACAAAGTGAAAAGATTCCTTACTACTTTTTTTTCAGAACCACATATTATACCACGATCTGGAAAGGTCCAGAGCTTGATGAAGCCAACAGGACTCCTCCAGCTAATATCAGAGGTTATCAGGGCAGCCTGCAGCTTTATACTAAAGATGGTTATGCCTGTGCCAGACTCTACATGAAGAAGTCCTTCATGAATTGGAAAAATGTCTTCAGTAACGCTTGGGTGGGATTCTATGCTAGCAAGGCAGATGATAATGCGAAATATAAAGCATATGCATGGAGTATAGAATTTGTGAAGAGTTCAAAAGATGACTGCCCTTTGGATTATGAGATTTATCAGTATGAGTCCAGTGTGCATATTGGCCCTGGAGTCCAGGCTCGATTTATGCTGACCACACATTACGGTAGTGAGAAAGCTCGAACTGTACCCTGGGAGGAATAGTCAATCTTCAGACAATAGCTGTACTTTAAGGACAAGGTTGTCTAGTTTTTCTAGACCCTTAGCCTTTGTGCCTTGGGAGGAATAGTCAACTTTTAAACAATAACAAACTTTCTAGGTCTAAGTTTTCTAGACTATTAACTCTTTATAAATAAGGTAGTCAACGTTCAGGCAATAGCTGGACTTCTAGAGCTAGGTTCACAAGAACATTTACTCTTGTGTCTTAGGTCTTTAGTTTTTCTACACACTTGGACTATGTGTCTTCAGAGCATAAGCATAGCCATCCATCAAATTTCAAGTATTTCAAATAGCTAAATTTCACGTACTAGGTTTTCTAGGTTACCTTGAAAAAATAATAAATTTTTTTTAAATATTAAAACAACTTTTAAACAACGTAACCACTAGGACTAGGTTTTCTAGAATATCAGCCTTTGTGCCTTGGAAAGAATAACCATTAAACAATAGCTTAACCTCAAGGGCTTTTTTTTTNTGTGTTTCTGTTCTTAGTCATATTCAGCTTCTTTCTCCATGTCTAATTTAGCTGTTTCAGGTCAAATTAAGGAATCTTGAGTCTAGAACTAAAAATCCCCTTTTGTCTTATGTCATGACAGAATTCTCATGTAATGTGCTTTGCAATATTAACCAACAAATTATCTTCACTCCACGCACACAGTTTTTGCAGACTCAATTTCTTGCCAGGAGTCTGGGAATACTACCAAGTGGAAACCATCCGCCTGATGCCAGTTAAAAACCGACTTTGCAAACTAATACTTGGTAACATTGGCTTGTTTGTTAGAGTTCTTCCTCCCGTATACCACTGATCTATTCCTGATATTCCTGCTGAAATGTATTGCTGTAAAATGTATTACAAGTATCTTGGTCATGAAGGGTTACGGGATCACTAGTTGTCCCAAGTGGTTCCTTTTGTCTCGGGTAAATCTGTATGAGTCGGGCTTCACATCCTGTTGGGAAAATCATTTACACTGTCATATATGAGTGCCAGAAGAGAGTGGTTTCTTGTAAAGACAAGTTAGTTGTTGTCTCTTCTTTGCCATTGAGAGTACCTACTAGACAGCAAAAAAATAAAAAATCAATGAATAGTGTGAACAAAATTTGATTAGGGCCATGAGTGGTGTATCGGCATCAGACCCTTTCAGTTTTATACTTTTATTAATGAACGTGTTGAACAAATATAGCTGATAACATTATACTATTAGTATGCATAGATCCTAAGAGCAAAGTCTCAGTTTACTCCATTTACGAACATTAATTACTTTCCTTGTCTAAGCCTTTTTATAAATGTCATTTATATTTCTGCTTGTACCAAATAAATCTATAGAATGAGATTAAAATGACTTCTTTTTGTGATTAGCTTCCATCATACCCTTCAGGAAACAGGAGTTGATTTACACACACACTAAATGCAATCCATAACGTATCAACTGACTTTTTTTTTTACCTCGTGTAATTGAATAACACATTACTCGTTAGAGCGCATTACAAACTCATTACAAACTCGTTACGAATACTCAGCACACATTAAACTGGCATTCTGATTGAATTATGTTTTAGCAGAGGGATAATTTGATCATTAAGCTTTTCACCCATAGACTTGCTGAATGATATATAGCCAACTGATATGGTCATTTAAGGAGCACTTTTAAGTGGCGCTTTTAAGGTATATTTGATAAGGTAGCTGTACCTTGTATAAGGCTACTTTATTGTTAACATTGCGAATATGGAAGAAACATTGGCAGCATCACCAACGCAGGTCATTAAATCAGTATTGTTGTGAAAACAGAGAGTATGATTCCGGTGCTGATGTGACGTCACATCGTACTGTAGCGCCCCGCCATTTACACCATTCACATTGGGATCACACCATGCACCATGCGTTCATTCCTGTGGATGCACACCATCTACACTCCAAAACTACACTCCAAGCTACACTGCGGCAGCCATCTTGTGTATGTGTATTTACAAGCAAGTATAGTCCAGACTTTATAGAAAAGGTTTCTGTAGGGGTTCTTCAGATGGTTAAGCGTTCTAGCTTCTTAAATGGGTTCTTAAATGAGGGTCAAACTGAAGAACCCTTTAGGATGCTACCTTGTACCCTTGTGTCCAACAGTGCAGGTCTATTTACTGCTTCCTGGATTCTGTCCCATGCTTTCTGTGTAAGAACAGTTTCCCGAATCGTTCCTGCACCAGCACTGGCACTGTCAGTGGAAAAGCGATCAAATTCACAGATCCATCACAAACTTCGAACCATAATTTCCCCAAAAACACAAAATTATCTCTGAAGTGAAAAAAAAAACGAAACAAGCTTTGGTATTTTTAAGAATAATTTATTGCCAGTAGTAAAGCGATTAAGCTAGTGGCAGTATTAAAAAAACAAAACAAAAACAAATCATAAACAAGACCGAAGCATTGCTCACACACGAGCTGTTGCTTGAAAAAAGTCACGAGTCCACACTTCATCTCGCAATATAAATATACTGGGTCCCGTTTTTTTGTTTTTTTTTTCTTGGTGGAAAAATAAAGAAGTTTCAAAAGTTTTACAAAAAAACAAACACAAAAAATGAAACTGACATCACAATAATATGCAGACGCCCATCAGAGCGGAGCAGGAAGTGTGGAGACGGTCACACACACGTTTTTTTTTTTTTTTTTCTTACCACTGTGTATATCTTTTTTTTCCCACTTTTGTTGTGCAGCAGAAGCTGATGATGACACACTGTTTCATTTTTTTCTGTTAGTTCTTTTTTGAAAAATAAAAAATAATAAAATATCTACAAAAAGAACTAGTCAACCCTTAAAATCAAAACTGTACAGTACCATTTACATTACAAATGAATGAGCATTTGTAATAATAATAAAAAAAAAAAAAACAGATTGCATGGTTTTATCTATACAAATACAGACAGCTATCGCTTGAAATGACGCTTTTTTCTTCTTCTTTTTTCTGTCATGAACAAGATGGTATGAATTTTATATCATCAGACATCGTGTGACGGCGGACACACACCTGTACACACTCGGGTCCACTCGACTCCTGCTGAAATTAGCTGCTGTGCTCCAGAGGAGAAAACGTCCTTGAATGTGTCCATGTCTAAGAGAATGTGTGCGCTTGAATTTATTGTGTGGTCGTACATCTTGTGTGTGTGTGTGTGTATGTGTGTGTATGTGTGTGTGTGTTTGTGACAACAGTCTCCTGCATAAGGTTTAATTTTCAGGCACTTTTTGTTTTCTGCTCTTTATGGATCCAGTGTCAGACTTCGGTGTGTTGTTGTTGTTGCGGTTGTTGTGGTTGCGGCGCTACGATGAGCCGTCGAAATTGCGCCCCGTCCTCAGCACCGCTCTCACAGTCGCTCATCGGCGCCTCTGACTCCTCCACGTCCGAGCACGACACCGTGGACGCATACAGCGACAGCGAAACGTCGTCAGCGCCGATGCTGCCGCTTTTCGGCTGCTCCGGGTCAGATGAAGGGTACTGGTGGTGCGGGAGGTAATGGTTGAGCGTGTAGAGCTGGGGTAAAGGTGGGCGCTGGCGTACCCATGATCCTCCAGGACTAGAGGGGGCGGGGCCGAGTGTGTCATATGCTGCGGGCGGAGGTGGAGGAGGAGGCAGGTCGTCATGGGTAGGGAAGTCGTCAGGTGGAGGCGGGAAATCACTCTCAATGTCGTAGCCACCCGCGTAATAGTCCGTGTCTAGCAAGGCGGGGTCGTTGTACAGGGTGGGTGAAGAATCCACCACCTCATACTGAGGAAACTCCTGGATTCCAGGAAGCTGAACACTCGGCATCCAATCAGATGTGTCCCAGTGATACCCTATAGGATGAAATGACGAATGTCAACCATAACATCACAGCATCACAATAATATTGTTACGTTAAGGGGAAATTAGCTACGATTTTTTTCTATTTACAACACAACACACATTTTCAGTTCAACCAATTCATAACGTCGTAAAGGTTAGAATTCATTAGTGTTGTTAAATATACATTATTATTATTATTATTATTAATGTAATAAATTATATTTCATTCCAAGACAGAATTAAATTAGGATTATATAAATTGTTATACAAATTTACTGGATAGCGTGTAATAGTTATTAAAAAATTAAGATTTGTTTTCACTGGAATCCATACAGCAAGAAAATCAGGGTTTGAGTGAATTTAAATTAGCTGAACTGAAATAAAATCCTGCACAAGACAACTTCATTTTACTTTCATCAGGGTTAAAACAAAAAACCTAAACAAAACGACAAAAACATACAACATACAACAGCATGCAGCAAACGTTTCACATCAACAACCAATGAGAATCACACGGTTAAAACTTCAGACAGGATTCACACATTACACACGACACAAAGAAAAAAATAAATGAAAATAAAATTCAGTAAAACACTGATGCTGACTGAAGTCTTATTAGTGTCTTTTTAGGGAGTAGTTTTCTATTAAAAAAAAATACAACACTTTACTACACAAGTTACTGTGCTATGACAAAAGTAGTAATAATCCTAACACTGGTTAATAACATAACGTAACATATATACGACATGTTAGCATGATTTAATTTCTGTATTAGCTTTCGTTTCATTTTTTTTTATTAAACCAATGTCGTTTTTTTTTTTTTTTTCTCACAGCACTGCATGCAGGTTCAGGGAGAAATGACAGGGCTTCAGGCAAACACGGAAAAAATTCAATTCACCTCTCGGGTTCTTGAGCTCATGAGACGGGAGTGACTCTTTAGACGAAAGCAAGCAGCAGATACAGAGGAAAGAACAGGTTAAATACTAAAAACTACACAGAGAGAAAAAGAAGGATATATAGAAAGGACATCTCCAGGACACCAGTATGCCATTCGTTTAATCAGACATGTCTCAGATGAGTCGAATGTTGATTTCTGAGTGAGCCTGCAATGTATAGATCATCAGTATGTCTTCTGTCAGATGTCTTTTTAATTACGAGACATGCCGGATTAAATCAACATGGCATCCGTGCATCCTTTTTAATCTCCCACCCAACACTACTCATGGAGACGACGAGACAATCAAACAAACGGTACCTTGTGCCTCCACCGAGCCAGCCGCCGAGCTGACCAGGTGGATTACAGTCACTATGGAGGCTTCGGGGAAGGGAAGGAGGGATGGATGGAGGGAGGGAGGGAGGGAAGGGAGGGAGCAGATGAGAGAGAGCTAACGTTAGTGTGAGGAAAATGAAGAAGCAGCTGGAGTTAAGGTGAAGACTACGATGACATGATATGACACTGTGACGCTGAAAGTTCCCCTCATTGAGGACGCTGTTTCGTCTTAATTTCGAATAATTCTTAAGTTTTGAATGAATCATTCTCTTTGGTTTTTCCTAGTCAGAGGACAGACATTCTGAGTTACAAAGTTTAGATGAATGCAGCATATATTACAATTTAAACTGAATTAGCTAAGTAACAAAATAAACAGTTCTTAAGTATTGACTCCATAAGCAACACCCTTAACTCGAAAGAGTGAAGTAGCTACACATAATTCATTCATCAGAGGGTAGAATATGTTGAAACAGTGCAATGTTATTTTCAGTGTAATGAAAGCTCTTTAAAAGCTACATGATTTGAAGCTTGGGAAATTTAGATGACCAGTCAGTCCCTAGTAGGGAGTGTGAATTTTCTGAACGGTGTAACCCCCTACCCTAGTCTGAGGAGCCTTTCCAACCTTCCTGAAGACGAAAACAGGCTAGAAGGAAGCCTTGTGACGCTCTGATAGAGATGTGCTAGCATAGGAAAAGCGCTAAAATTCGCAGAGCTTTGGTTTTACAGGTCTGAGTCTGGTTTCTATCTGCACCAGGTTCTGGATGTATCAGGGTGGAGTTGTGACGAAGAACAAAGCGAGTGAAGACTCAATGTTTTTGGGTTGATGGTAACATACATCGGTGATACTCATGGTTCCACTGACACTGATAGTACGATACGATACGAGCAGAAGGAAGGATCAGGATCAGCAGAATTCTCAAGGATAAAAAAGAAAAGTGAAGAAGGGAAAGTACATTTGGTTTCAGGCGGAAACAGGAAATAGGGTACCTTGAGGTACCCTAGGTTGGGGACAAAGTAAAGTAGAGGTCCAAGATTAAAGGTTTAAAATATTTTGAGACAAAAGTGGAATTCGTGTACCACTGAGGTCTTCAACTATCCGTAGCAGCTTGGATGCAAAAATAGCCATAAAAGAAGCAAACAGAAAAAGCAGTAGACAAATTAACCAAATTATCACAAAGCCAAACTGTAGATAGAAGAAAGAAAAGAAAACACATGCTTCTTTTTTTATGCCCTGAGAATCATACTAGGCCTTTTTGTGAGGTGATTCCTTCCTTCTCCGTGTCACTATTTTTGACTTACGAGTTTAGCTAAAACCTCGCCCTGCGTCTTTGGTGCGGTTTGATCCAAATGGGAGCTAAAGTCCCAAAGCAGCGAGTTAAAGAGGGGGAGAGAAACATAACACAACAGCATGACCCTCAAACCACAAACCGTTTACTCAAGTTATGAAAAGAGAAAGAAAGAACGAGGTGGTTAGTATTCATGCTAATGCTAACAACACTATAGCGCTACGATGGAAACGATAAGACTGTAGATCACAAAAGAAGTTCAGTTTGCTTGAACATGCAAGTGCATAGAATCTTAAAAATATGGCTAACAGCAAAAAATGTACACAAAGCTAACTGACTAGATTTTATTTCCTGTTATAGCCTATGTTGGTGAAGTATTTCTATAATTTCACTTTATGTCAGAAATATTCATAAGAACTATCAACTTCATCAAAATTTAGCAAGAGATTCAGTTAAGAATATAGAGCAGTACTATTTACTGAAGATCTAACAAGCATTTGCTAATTATAAAACTCTTAAGGAGGACATACATAAGAGCAGGAATGATGCTAATGATCGGAAATGCTAAAAAGTCCAGTACCAGTTAGCACAAAACACAAACGTACCGTTGTCATCGCAGGACTCGGACTGGAAAGAGCTGAGCGACTGCACCTCGGACATGCTGCCCCGGGTGTTATAGGGGTGACACGTGCCGTCCTCCACTGCCTTCTTACTGAAACATGGATCCAGATCTACAACTTTAGCTGCAAGTAAACAAGAAAGATGCACAAGATGAGCACTCCGTCACATTAATTCCAACTCAGTTGCATCCATCCATTTTCTGCACCGCTTATCCTACACAGGGTTGCGGGGGAGCCTCGAGCCTATCCTAGGGAACTTGGGGCATAACATGGGGGACACCCTGGCCAACCCATCGCAGGGTACTGTCACGCACCCATTCACATAATAAGGACAATATGAAAATGCCAATCAGTCTACAACACATGTCTTTGGACTGGGGGAGGAAACCAAAGTACCCAGAGGAAACCCCTGATGCATGGGGAGAACATGCATACTCTGCGCACACAGGATGGATTTAGGAATCAAACCCCCAACCCAGGAGGTGCAAGGTTGTTAGGTAGAGCCATCAGAAAAAAATATGAGAATGGAAATGGAATGTCAGCTCTGTCCTTACCATCATAATCATAGTCCCAGCTGGGTTTTTGAATCGAGTCGCTGTCCGAAGCAGAGTTGGAGGGCGGTGGTGGGGGTAGGTTGGGCGCCACGCTGCACACGGCAACAGCCTTGCGGTGCCCATGGCCTACCGGGTCAGGGTTGAATGTGCTGAACTCGGTGTGCTCGGGAACAGCTGAACCTTCAAATGAGCTGCGATCCAGGTTGTTGCGAGAGTCACTCGGCACGCTCGGAGTGTATGAGATGGGTCGTACGGGCACTTGGGGTGGCACATCAGAATAGACATTCCTGCCCAACTTGGAGTCGTAATACGGATGCTGCAGGAAGGACGAGGGCAGGCGCTTGTCATCATCAGGCGATTGGGGCTTGGTGCGCCGGCACACACGCTTACGGATCACGACAAATAGTAGAGCCATGACGAAGATCACAGCAACGAAGACGGCAATGCCGATGACCTCTTCCAGACCAATGTTCCAGGATGTAGAGAGCACCTGGTTGCTTATCTGGGCGTGCTGCTCACAGTGGTGACCTCCATAGCCAAGCGAGCAGTTGCAGCTGTATGAGCCGTACGTGTTCTGGCACTGGCCGCCATTGGTGCATGGGTTTTTCAGACATTCGTCCACATCACTCAGACACCTGGTCATGCATACAGACATTTATTCAATGTATATAACACCATCCTGTACTACTATTACTGAAAATACCTTCAAGATCTCTGAAGGCATAGATCTCCCTGTCTAACACGTACCTGTCTCCTTGGAAGCCAGGCTCGCACTCGCACACTGGTCCATCCAGACTGCCGATGCACCTGCCATTGTTCTTGCAGGGGTTCTCTGTGCAGTACGGACCTAGCTGACACCTGTCACACACCCAAGACAAATTAATAAGACACAAAAGAGCAAAAAGTACCTTGCCAAGTTGTTAAATACTATGAATCAAATCATTAACCATGCCTTACCCAACTGAACAAGCAGCCAGAACCTTTCCAAATTCAATCAGAAAGTAAAATTCAGAGATACCACATTCATTTCAGGTCAAGTTTACAGCAGGACACAAAGTCTCATTGCCATTGCTTTAATTGCAAGGGAGTTCCCTGGTGTCCCCCCATCAAGCTGGCAACATGGTCCATCCTGACATCCTACATCCTTTTTATATCATGTTTCTTATTGTGCATGGACATTTAAAAAAGAAAGTCTAACTCGGAATGCAAGCCAGAGTTGAAATTCCCAAGAATGTGTGCTGTCTGGACATCTCAAACACTCACTCTAGAGATGCTTGTAGGAAACAAGTCGGCCTTTTCACAACAGATCTATCAATGGTGAAATCTATTACTTTGGCCAGTGTCCCTTTAAGGAATTCTGCAGGTGTCCTTAGTATTGAGGTGTGCACAGGACACTCCCGAAAGTATTCTGACCAATCCCACCTGCTGGAGTCCCATGATCCCAGCCCTGATGCACACCACTACCTCACTACGTAAAATATGAGCATTAGCCATCACTACACAAGCCTACCATATAGCACAAAAGCAATTGTGGGGCCTATAAAACTCACTTTTATATCAAAGGAATATGTTCTTGTATGTGTTCTCTCACCATTGGCCAGAGTACTGGCCTCGGCACTGGCAGTAGAAGTCGTCTCCACGTGGTACACAGGTTCCACCATAAAGACAGGGATTGGATGAGCAGGGGCTGATGCTAACCTCACAGTGGCTGCCCATAAACAGAGCAGTGCACTTACAGAAATAACCTACAACAAAAATAGAACGACAAATGTAGATAAAAAAAAAAAAAAGAATATTCATGGTATAGGCTCTGAATTTTGGGTTGTCACAAACATGCAAAATATTTGCAATTTGTATCTACATATAACTTGACATAACTAGCATCCTAACTGCCCACCTTAGCACTAATAATTTGAATATTCTTCTTATAAGTACACACTGAAACTGGGTTTATTTCCTTACCACTAATATTTTCCAAGGTGTTAAAGTTTACATTGATCCTTAAAATCTGAACAGTAATACTTTTATGAGAACTGTAGAACAATATTTAACTCCGCCCTTCACCCCAGACCCCGTACCTCCGTTTGGCAGCTCAGTGCAGGTTCCCCCGTTGGCGCAGGGCTCACTGGCGCAGCTCGATACCCGAGGAGGTGGGCTGCAGCCAGGCACGGCTTCCACGAGTTCCTCCAGCACAGAGTGGGCACTACGAGGCTGCGATCTCAATGGCAGCTCACGTCCGTTCAACACAACCCCCTGCAGGCAGCCCCTCAGGCCATTGGCCACACCTGCCTGCCACACATGCCCACCAAAGAAGACGCTGTTATCGAGGTTGAGTGTGCGAAGGTTGCCCTGTGCTTTGCCCGAGGCGGTGTGTGTTCGGTCGAGCACCAGGCGAGCATAGTTGCCGTCCACCTCGAGCGAGACTGTGTGCCATTCACCATCATTCACTAATGGGCTGTGGATGGGGACGACACCAGGCCCACTGCCACAGTCAAACTTGTACTGCAGGCGTCCATTCACAATCTGCACACACACACAAAATAATATACACAATAATATACGTTAGAGTATAGCTCCATTCATTTAATACGGTGCACACAACTGCAGACACGCACAGGTATTACTGTAAGTTAAATGTGATCTGCAAATTACAAACTTTACCATGAAATCACCACTAGCCTTTTCAGTCTTTTCAGTTTTATGGCTGCTTATTGGCACAGTGCTAGCTAAAGCTAAAGCTAAGCTATCCAGATAGATATAGCTATCAGATGTTAAGAAATTAAGTTCAATGAGCGCAATCTAATGTTAGGTAAACTATTTCATTAGCCAACTCAACTAGCAATCTAGCTAATCCTCGGCTAAACAGTATATTGTGTAAATGAAATAGAGCTACCAGGTTTGTTAGAAAGCTAGCTAAAATTAAGTATTATAATGTGTAATCAAATTAAAAGTTTAAAAAGAACAAAAATGTTAATTAAACTATGTAATTAGGTAATTTAGCCCAAGAACCAAGATAACGTTAGGTAACGTGTTGTATTAAAACCAGAAGTTAAGTTTGATAGTAAGCTAGCTTACTATACTATAGCACAAGGTGTGTGTGTAAAACTTTCTCACAGGCTAAATAAAGTATGGTGCAAAAACTGCTCGTGTGTGTGTAACATTCTCACAGGCTAAATGTAGCATAGCGTAGTGTAGTGTGTGTGTGTGTGTGTGTGTGTGTGTGTGTGTGTGTGTGTGTATGTGCAAAGCAGAAATAGCAGGATGCTGTAATGAGGATTCTTTCTGTTTCTTTCTCTGCCTGTCTCTCTCTCTCTGTCTGTCTCTTTCTCTCTCTTCCTGTCTTTCTTTCTCTGTCTGTCTGTCTGTCTCTCTCTCTCTGCCTATGTTTCTTTCACTGTCTGTCTGTCTGTCTGTCTGTCTGTCTGTCTGTCTCTCTCTCTCTCTCTCTCTGCCTATGTTTCTTTCACTGTCTGTCTGTCTGTCTGTCTGTCTGTCTCTCTCTCTCTCTCTCTCTCTCTGTCTCTCTCTCTCTCTGCCTGTCTCTTTCTTTCTGTCTGTCGTTCTCTTTCTCAGTGCTGGAAAGGAATCTGTGAGAAAGCACTCTCTCTCGCCCTCTCACACCACCAAAATAACCCGCTCTCTGTTTTCTGTTGAGACCCTTGAGGCAGCCATATTGAGGAGATGATGGACAGAGTGTGGGAGAAAAGAAGGAACGGCAGACAGAATAGAACGAAGGGAAAGAGGAGGTTTTCCCCACATGCTGTGTGGGAAAACCTGCTGTAATAATGCTACACTCAAGGATTTCTGTTTAGTGCTGCATATAGTGTCAGTACCTGTGAATAAAGGTGTGGCCTAGCTGTGAAAGAGGCGTGGCCTCTGCCTGTCACATTCAGTGAAGGAGGTGCATTATGAGAAAGATGAGAAGGAGGTGTGGCCTTGGTGCCCTTCAGTGTCATTTAAGGAGGTGTGGCCTAGCAGTGAATGAGGTGGAGCCTAAGCGCCTTTAAGCACCATTGAAGGAGATGCAGCCTAGCAGTAAAGGAGGTGTGGTCTCTGCCCCTGTAAGTTTTAGTCAAAGGAGTGTGGTCTAGGAGTAAAAGAGGTGTGGTTTCTGCCCCTGTCAGTCTTAGTCAAGGAGGTACAGTGTCAGTAAAAAAGGAGTAGTCTCTGCGTTAATTATGTCCCAAATAAGGGGGTGTGGCCTATAGTTTTTCAAAACTAGCCATATTCTGATTGTCGCCGTTTTGTGTGAGCATGCATGTGTGTGTTTGTGTGCTCACCTCCAGGATGCTGTAGTCAGTGCCCTTGGCGTACATGATAGTGGCGTGGTCAGAGAACGTGCGCAGCCTGAGAGAGAGATTCATCTCTTCCTTATTGTCATTCTCCATTAGCCTGTAGCGCACGTAGCCGTTCCCGCTGAATGTCAGAGCGTGACCTTCTGAAACACACAGACAGACACAAACACACACAGTTATAATACTGTGTATTCAATTTATTTATACGATGAATTATGCTGAGGTGTTGTGAGAGTATGTCCTTACCAGCACATTGCTTCCCGTCTGAGCATACGCAGCTGAATGCGGTGTGTGTCGGGTCTTCTACACACACCGTACCCTCGGGACATGGGTTCCCTACACACAGCTTGCTCAACTCAGCGCACTCAGCACCTTCACAAACGCACAAAAAATAAATCAAATCCAGTAAATAATGCAAACAATAACTTGCTTTAATTTGTATTAATATGTATCAGCTAAGTAAAATTTTGTATTAGAGGAAATGCGAGGTGTGTGTTACCGCGGCAGAGGCAGTCGGCTGTCCTCGTGTGGCGTGGAGTGACGAAGCTAAGCCTTGCTGTGCTGTACGTTGCCATCGCACCCGTCTCCAGAGTCACCGTCTCCTGGCAGTGACGAGCGGGACAGTCCAATCGAGGGCAAAGTTTGTTGCCCACACGGACAATCCTCACCCCTGTTATCTCCTCGATAGCTCCAGCGGAGGCATTCAGCTTCCTAAGCACCACTTCCTGTGCCTGCTCCGGACTTCCTGTTTTGTCGAGGGCAAGGAGCACTTCCAGATCACCGTGATCAGGCTGCAGGCTGACGAGCTGCACATCGCTGCGCCGCACGCCCGCCGTGTTACGCAACGCCCTAGCAAAATTGCGCCAATGCTCGCCAATGAACTCTTCAGGCGCGATGGTGCCCAGGCGGATGCTCACGAGATTGACGAGGGCAGGGGCGGGACGTACATGCACAGTGACACGCGCCCACGTCGTGAAGCGACCGTCTGTTACAGTGGCATTGAGCAGGTAGCGACCGGAGTCCAGGGCACCCAGCGCCACAAGTCGGCCATCAGCAGGTGAGACAGAGAAGAGGGCGGAGTTGTCTGAAGGGGCGGGGTCAGGGCTGATGCCATAGGTGAGGGTGTCGTGGACATCTTGGTCAGTGGCGTGGATTTTTCCCAGCACTCCACCACCCGCGTACTCAGCAGTCGTCGTGGTGACGAAAACATCGAGTGGGAGGATGACAGGTGGGTGGATGCTCTCTTCAATCAGACGGATGAAGACCAGGGCGGAGGAGGAGAGCGGCGGCCGGCCAGAGTCTGCCACCTGAAACAGACAGACGGTTCATGAGTTCATGATTCAGAGTCGCCACTGAGTCACTTACAAGGTTAAAGAATTGATTCAGCAAAAGGACTTAAGATTCAAAATGACCTGAAAAAGAGAAAAAGAGACAAAGAAATAATAAAAGAGAAAAATATTTTTGCTTTAGACTTTGAGTCATGAGAGTGAGAGAGAGAGAGAGAGAGACAGAGAGAGAGAGAGAGAGAGAGAGAGAGAGAGAGAGAGAGAGAGAGAGACAGAGAG